>CATIWR010692092.1:0-25379 GCA_949677035.1 Omphalea diandra | reverse complement strand
AATTTCAAAATGGGAGCTATGCACTCACATCACATTCTTACCAGAAAGCAGTGAAAACTCTCTCAAATGTGCCTCTAGCCCCTCTTTTATTTCAAAGACGAAGGCCACGAACACGGTTGCAGGCTATTATTGCTTTTTACCGATCTTTGTCAGATTCAGAACTTCTAACCCTAAAGGACCTCTGCTCCTTCTTATTGAGGCTGATCCATGAGAGCAATGATCCATTACTGCCCAAAGCCGCAAAAAAGAATTTAGGATCTAGTACATCGAATCTATTGTGTGCATGGACAAGGAATGATGTTGAGTTTGTTCAACAAGCTATGATCAAGGTGCTGGAGGCAGCATCTGGTGAGAACAATTGGGTATCAAGGCATGCTCTTAAGGGTGTCATGTATAAAAGAGCATCTCCAGGGCTTATTGATTATTGTCTTAAGCACCTGGGAGGAAAGTTAGCAGCTAACAGCTTGTTTGTCCAGGCTCAGTGCAATCCTAATACATATGATGCAGAATTCAGGTAGTTGAGATTGTTTCCATACTTAATCTATACTCTTTCTGGAAAGCCAAAAAAAAAAAATCTGAATAAATCAACCCTTTTCTATATGCTAACAGGCTTGCAGAACTCAGTTTCATGCATTATGGAAATGGATTGGACAAAATTCAACCATCCAAAGAGAGTGTTAAATGTGATCTGAAATTTATTATTGATTCTTTGCTTGACCCCAAAATCATAGTGAACTACGGACCTCAAGTAACCAGAGAAAGTGTGGTTGAAGCTGCAACCACGCTCCATGACTGCAAACAGTTTGCGAAAGACTACAGACCTGATGAAATGAAAGTAAATAATCCATATGTCATTAATCTGTTGTGTCACCTAGAGCTTTCAGATCAACCTAAAGATGACCCCGCCATACCTCCGGAAATCATTGTCTTACCTACAAATGCTACTGTAGCTGACCTTAAGAATGAAGCAAGTAAGGCTTTTCAAGAAGTATATGCTATGTTTACAAGGTTTGAAGCCCATGATTTGATGGAGTATGGAAGCTCGTTGGAAGATACAATTACTCTAAAATTTCTTGTTGGAACAAGTGGATCGATTAAGATTAAAGGAACCTGTCCATCAAAACAAGCGCTTGGCCATTTTCGAATGGAAAGGGGATTAGAGAGGTGGACAGTAGACTGTTTGTGCGGGGCCAAGGATGATGATGGCGAGAAAATGTTGGCTTGTGATAACTGTGGTGTTTGGCAGCATACTAGGTGTGCTGGGATTGATAATTCTGATACAATCCCTCCAATATTTATGTGCGTGAGATGCATGAATTCTTACTGCAAGAAATGTGAAAGGATCCCAAATTTTAAGGAGGCATCTTTATCAAGTACATCGACTTGCAGGGTTGAGGCAATAGGAACTGAAACTGTTAGGGTGACATTTAGTGTTCCTTAGGACTGTATATATTATTTTCTTGTATTTTTTTAGTTTTTGGTTAGTCTGGAGGGTTTATTGGGAGGCCTTGGGCCAGTCCGGGGGGGAGAAATGTAGTACTTTCTGTGTTTGTCATTCATGTTTTCTCAAATGTAAATGACAGAAAATGTAGATTGTCCAAAAGACGACAGGGAAAATTAACGTTAAAAACACATTACTTTGAGTTAGAAAATGAGTTTCTGAAAATATTTTCCTGCTCACTATTATAATAAAACTATTCCTCGTACGAAATTTGTTGGACAAGCATATCTTATTAAGTTATACCAAATTAATACGAAATTAGAGATTGCGATATCATATCGCACATCATTGTGACTATACTTTGATTTGGCTAGAACAATTTAAAAAATGATTTAAATTGAAAATTTTCAATAATATAAAAAGTGATTTGAATTGAAAATTTGAACAACTTGCGCTGATCAGCTAAACTTTAAAAAAAAAAAAAAAAAAAAAACCTAGAACATGTTCTGAATCGAAGAATTGAGATTTTCCGTAAAACAAAGACTAGTTGATTTTCCAATCACAAGAAACGTTTCGATTATTTTAGCACGCATAATGAAACAAAATAAACTACTTGGTTAGGAGTAGAATTTCGAAATAGATGAAATCAAGCATGAAAGTGATATGTTAACACTGCAACACAGCCATTTTGTCTAGGTGAAATTTTAAATAACGGAAAACTCTTATATAAAGGAGGAACTCAAGTGCACGGACTGCCTTGAAATGTCTCAAATAGGTGGATGATGTACAGAGCATTCAGAAAATTAATAAATTTGACACTAATTCACAGGGTAGGAGCTCTCTCAGCAGAACCAGCAAGGACAGTAAGCAAGTTGTTGCCAAAAGGATCACTGAGGTGTTTGGCAAGGTTCTCAACAGGTCCTTCTCCTGTAACATATGCTTGGAAGTAGAATCCCAACATTGCGAACATTGCAAGCCTACCATTCTTTATCTCTTTCACCTTCAATATTGCAGCCTGGTCCGGATCCTTTGCCAGCCCCAGCGGGTCAAAAGGACCACCTGGGTGAAGTTTGTCCTCCAAATCCTATCAAATAAAATAAATAAATGACCAAATCTTTAAAATTGAAAAAATTATCAAAAACCATAATACTGCGGCATTACTACATGCGTGATTTATCATAACAAACTTAAATTCACTGACAATAACGTAGTGTATTTTAAATCTTTTTTTTTTTTTTTTTGTGGGTATGCAACTCAAGATATATAAAACCAAATGGATTAATTGCAAAACGAAAGGATACTGGTTAGTGATATCAATAATAGGAGACTAATATATATAGAGTTTCACTTGAAAAAGGGAAATGAAATCCTATTTTTAAATAATATTTTATACTTTAAATAATCTATTTAGTATATTTCAATATATAAAGAAACAAAATTTATATATTTATCAATATATATGATAATTTAAACATTACAAGTAAATAAATCAATTAGATAATAAAATTTAAGAATAATAAGACATTTTATTTTGTTCAATTCTATTATTAAGTTTTTAATATAAATTAAAATATCAAATATAAAAATAAAACAAAAATTCTATTCTCATTTCATTTTTTAGTATACCAAATATACTCAAAGAAAATAAGTCGTAAAGAGATAATACCAAGCCATTGATGATTCTGTAGTATTCAGCGCCACCGACAAGAACAATCTCAGCAACTACAGCCACAACAAGATTTATTGGGATTTGATTTCCGAAATAGTTCAACGTGCCCCCATCAAGAAGCAGAGCTCCTGTCTTCAATATCAATTAACATGATCATTAAACTTATTACAGACCTAAAACTAATGAAAAAAATTAAGGAATTCGCAGCAACCTTAAACCAGACGGCTTCAGGGCCACAGTTGGCACCAAATTTGTTGAATGCTTCTGGGATAACAAACCCAGCTGCTCCAAGCATAGCCCATCTTGCATGAATCAGCTCATATGCCTGATATCTATAATAATATATAAACCAAAAAATATATATATATATATATATATTAGCCTAGTAACACATGCATGTAGACAGTGTTTTTAAAATGAATCACTTAATAAATCAGTAAATTTTCAGTTCATCTATTTAAAGCCTTATACAGGAGTAAGTTTTAGAAAGTTAAAATAGTGGAATTTAAATTTATTAATTTTTATAATATAAATAAAAATTAATTAAATTAAATAGTTTCATCATTAATCTTCAAATACTAATTTATTTCAACCTCTAATGAATTATAAAGATTTTATCTAGTTCACACTCATTTACTTGCTGTTTTTTTTTATAAACTCCTAAGCATAGTGAAAAAAATTAAACCTCATTTATGTTTCATTTTATACTTTTCATTACCTCATTAATTTCGGGTTTTGCAAAAATTTTAATATAATATTTAAAATAACTCTGAGAAAATAAAAAAATATTTATAATATATTAAAATAAAAAATAATTTTATAACCAATATATTCATAACCAAATTGGTTAAGGAAGTAATTCAGTTTTATCGGTTGAACCAGCGAATATAATTTTCAAAATATTGCATCTGGATACACATCCAAGTTCCAATCACCTCCTAAAAAGAAAAAAAAAAAAAAAGGACAGAAAGACAATGATGGACATACTTTGCGAAGTCTTCTGGCTTCTTGCTAAGTCCAAAAGGATCATAGCCATAGCTGAGGAGAAACAAACAACAACCACAATAAGTCAAGAAACTACTAATTAGACTATTTGATTAACGAAAATGTGACAACCATAATGTAATCTATGTTTCATTGAAAATTTAGTTAAGGGTTTAATGTCTTACTCTCCGGGAACTTCTCCGGTCAAGTATTCTGGGACCTCAGACCGATCCAACAGTCCTTCCGGCAAGAAAATCCTTCTGTCAGGACCTGAAAGCAAATGTTTTGTTTGAGTTCAAGGTTAGCTAGCAATAAGAATGAATAGAAAATGGAAATGTACATTTATACTTACCATACCACTTGGCAAGCTCATCGTTGGCAGGTGAAACAGCGACGGTCTTCGATTTTGCAGGCGTCGCCTTCTTCTTGGAGAAAAGAGCAACAGTCCTCAAAGCGGAAGAGGTTGATGCTGTGGGAGCGGCAGACCTAATGGCTCCACCACTGAAGTTGAGAGGGTTTCCAAGCATGTCTGACACTCCGAGGGAGGCAGCCGCCGTAGATGCCGCCAGGGAAGCCATCTCTCTCTCTATCTATCTGCTGCTTCTTCTTAGTTTTCTTGTCCTTGTTTTGTGATATTGGACTGTCTACAGCTGGAATAAGAGAATGCAGATGCTATATGCTTGAGCTGGTGGACCTGGACATCCCACGTAGGATTCATATTACGGGCTATGATTGGTTGGTGAGAAAAGATCTGTAATCTGAATCTGAGGTTTGATTGGCCAGTTTCGTTGATGTGGCAGATTATGATCTGCTGACAAGGAATGCTCTTCATCCAGGTGGGTTGCACCGTCTGAATTTGGATAATATTAGATACGGTATTGTCCTATCCAAATTATCATCTTCACTTCCCATGCGGATCAAACTGAATTTGTTCCAAGTGTTTATATGGCTTTAAACATGATAGTTCTTTGTTTTTTTTTTGTTGCACCAACAATAAATATGAATTACTAGAACAAAACGCAATTATTTTAAGTTAAGCATCTCACCAATTTACATTATTAATCACAATTATTTTACTTGAAAATATTATCACGATCTAAAATTAAGGTCGGACTATTGTTAAAAAAATGTAATATTGCTCAACTTATAGCTAACTATATAAAACTGTAAAATGATTTCAATTATCTATATCAAATACACAATCAATCTATAATTATTTTCAATCAACTAATATTTAATCCCATAGATAAACTAAATTCTCATCAAGAAAAGAAAGTTCTTGTAAGGTTTGGAGTGTAATTACATTATTTTTGTGCAAGGTTTTGTACATAGCTGTCTTATTTTGATTTTGTTGCTTAAGTTTATTTAATATATGCCTAATGTGTACACTTAATATATATTTAAATGACATGATAATGATATATTTTAGATGCCTAGAGTTTGTATTTGAAATATCTTGAAAGAATAAAGGAGTTAGATAGTTGTATAGTTTTCATGTCTTGTTGTCATTGCCTGTGTTTGTTTAATATGTGCTTAAAATGTGTACCTTTATCACATGATAATGATACATTTTAAATGATTTTTAAATGTCTATAGTTGTTATTTGAAGAGGAAGGAAGATTTAGAAGCAAAGCTTCCATAATTTATATGTTTGCTTCCATAAGTTGTATGGTTTAGAAGATGCACTTTGGTGGACTTTAAAAAGCATTTTTGGCTACCTATTTTATTAGAAATGAATTATTAAACATCAAGGTAGAATATTAAAGCAAAAAATGCATAAAATATAAGAAGAACTTTTAGCAATTAAACCTCCACTAATTTTGTTAAACAAGCTAGCATATCCAAAATGGTCATTTTCGCACCCTCCTACTACCTTGCCACCTTCTTTCTTTTATTTCATTGAGTAAACATCAAATTTCTTCAGTTTTTGTTAATCCAAACCAAAAACTCTAACACCCATTTCCATTTATTAAGCATGACATTTATGTCTAAGTATTCATATGTATAAAGGTTAACATATCATTCATACATAACCAAAAAGGTATGTCAATTTTCTTTATTCAATGTAAGGTATGTCAATTTTCTTTATTCAATGTGTGTGTGTGTATAGAACAATAAATATGGCAAATTATAACTTACATGAAATAGGTAAGAGAAAATCACTAAATTGTAGGAAAGATAAAAGGAGATGGATAAGCAAACTTGATTCTCCTAACTTAATTTGGTGGTCATGGATGGAAGGAACATTTTGAGAGGGTGTGTGTGTGTGTGTGTGTCTATATATATATATATATATATATATATATATTATATTTAATAAATATTAATTTAATAAATATTATATTATATTATATAATTAATATATATTAATATTTATACTAATATATTATACTATCAATATTACTATTAATATTTCATATTAATAGATAATTAATATTTTAATATATTATACTAATGTATTGTACTATTAATATTTCATATTAATATATAGTTAATAAATATAAATAATATAATATATTAATAAATATTAATTATATATTATAATATTATTAACTTAAAATTATATTTAATATTATAAAATATAATAATAATTAATAATTTTAAATTAATGAGATTTTATATATATATATATATATATATATATATATATATATAACGTTTCTTCCATCCATGGCCACCAAATCAAGTTAGGAGAATCAAATTTGCTTATCCAGCTTCTTTCACCTTTCAAGTAACTTAGTGATTTTCTCCTACCTTTTTCATATAAGTTATAATTTACCATATTTCTTGTTATTTATTCTATAATTGAATAAATGTAATTATAGTGTTTTTGAGTTTGGTGGTGATGGAAGATATGAAGTTTGGTGCTAGTATGACATGAAAGGTGATATTATCTTTAAAAGGAGTTTTAAATATGCTTGAAGAGTATAGATTGTTCCTTTTAGTTCATCATGTTTGATGGTTTATTAAATGATTATTAGTGTTCTAATTTTCATATTTGAGAAAGAAATTAAGCTTGAATAGTATTTTACACCTTAGTTGCTCTAAAGGCAAAGTTGATATCTTAATGAACCCTATAAGTGTTCTTATGTAACTAGCTTGATTTTGCAAGGAAGATTGATATTAAATGAATTTCTTTGACTTTGTTTGATATTTTAGACTTATGATTAGTGATGTATACATGATGGAACAGAGTGTCCCTCACATATTTAGGATAGAGATGAGTATTGACATGTTAATGAAAGTTAACTTATTTCAATTATAATTGAACTTAGATTGATTTTTATTTGTGTTTAATTGCTAGGTGTTATTAAAGATTGCAATATTGATCAAGGCAAGTAGAATTGTGCATTTGGAAAAGAGATATAGCTTGTGAGTAGATATTCCTACACCTCCTCAAGTAAACTAAAGTTTTCAAAGCTTAACATTCACGCAACATGCAAACTATGTTTCAATTTAATTAATGTTTAATTTATAAGTTATGACTATGATCAAACATATATTTATGTGCATAGTTAAATATGAATTTATACTTTTATGAATGACTTAAGATATATGTTTGATACCATATTCTTTAATTATGATGATGATATGTGAAAGCAATGATATTGCTTATGTATATTGATAATCCCAAGAATGATGTGGGGATTTAATTGATACATGCCTAGCTATGTTTGGATTGATGATGTGATATGTTGATAATGTTTAAATGAAATGAATGTATGCATGACATGGTTGGTGAGCAAACTCTTCCACGAAACAGAATGGTGTGGCTAGTGAGGCAACTCTCCTACAAAAGAAACTCTCCTAAAGTAAGGATTGGCTTACAGGAAGGAGAGGAAGTCTTCCACAATGCCTTAAGTAAGGTTTCTCCATGGACTTAGGTTGTCTTGATTGCTTATATGATATGTGATCATGTGAATGAAAGATTTTAGTTACTTACATTGGTGATGTATAATATTTTGATATATGATGTTTTAGCTTGAGGGGCTACAAGCTTATCTATTCATTGAGTATGTAAAGCTCACCCAACTTGTTGACTATTACAAGTTCTATATAAGATGCTCAAGGTAAAGAGGGTTAGGTTTTTACCATGTTTTGAATTTTGATTGAGGATGTATATATGTATATATTGTGAACCTTATTATATTAAGACTTACAAACTTTGTATAAATTCCTAGTAATTACATTAACTAGCAAGTTTGTATTTATATTTTATGGGAGGATATTCCTTATCTAAATGATGTAAAATGAATTATAAAATTTATGTATAATATAGATATGATGTTCATGTACATGAATGGATACAAACTTTATGAATAATCCTTCCATTTGCAAATGACTTATGTATTTAAGATGAATGATTTTATGAAATGATTATGGACTAGTAGGCTTGCTAGATATTTATGGGACCTTAAGTATCCTAAGACGTAGTGTCGGCACAACCTAAAGGTGGGTTATGACAGAATGGTATTAGAGCACCAGGTTTCTATGGTTAGATTTAGGGGGCTAGATGATGTAAGAGCTATTAAGGTTAGAACTAGTTAAGTGTGACATATGAACTTTCATGTCTTTTAAATGTTCACGTAAGGTTAGAATTCTACGTAATGTTATGCTTCCTGGTTATGTTAGCACTAAGTGATTAGATTAGTGTATATGTGTTTACATGATTATATGTCTATGTGATGGTGATTTACCTATGATAATTAGAACATTGTTCTATTTTTTATTGTATTATTTGTTGGCCCTTGAGCACTAAGAAGGGGGATTGAATTGGTGAGAAACTAAAAAATTTAGAAAGAAGGTGAGGTGATTAGAGATTGAAAGAAGAGTAGAAATAAAGAACACACAATATTTATAGTGGTTCGGGTGTTAACAAACCTTACGTCCACTTCCTAATTCTTCACTATTTGGTGTTTCACTTAACTTAAAATGGTGTTTCCAAGCTCACACCAAACTTGTACAATGTGTTTTGGTGGCTCACACAGAACCCTACAATTTATGTTTCAAGGCTTACACAAAACCTCACTCAAGTGTTTTATATAGGCTCACGCTTTAACCTATTACAAGAGTTTTGATAGCTAGGCTAACTCTCAACCCAAATACAATGGTGTTTAATGCTTACACCCAACAACAATAACTCACAATCAAAGAATAAAAGTTATAAAGTAAATTTGCAATAGTTCGGTTATAATTAATGAAATTCTCTTGCATTCATGTTTGTTTGGTGGAGTATTTATAAACAACATCCACTAAAGAAATGTTACTAACAAACTATGTCTAAATCTCTAAGGTAAGCTAGCAAAATTTTGCATTAAATACTTGTCATACTGATTTTGTGGTCGTGACTGGCATTTTACGATCATGAATTTCCAATTTGCACTTAAAAAATCAAAATCGCAGTAGAGAATCCTGTTTTATGTCTAATGGCTAGTCCACGTATCCTACTACCATTGGTGCTCTAAGAAATATAGCCATTGTGTTTGATTAACCAACAAAAAGTTATGGTCACGATTAAGATTCTTTTTGGGCGCAACATGAATCATGAATTCTTCTGTTTAGCAAGGAGAAATCACTCTCTTAGGTCATGATCGCAAAAAGTGTATCGCTCGCGCGAATTTTGATATCCTAATGATTGTCTTGGACACTTGACATGTTATGATTGCAGACTCGGTTCCCTTTTTTCAGCTACAAAATTCGTGATCGCTACTTTTAAATTTTGAAAAAATTCATGGTGGAGATTGAAAATAGCAACCGTGAAATGATGGGTGATAGACAGGTTGACAAGTACCTGTAAATCGTGACCGTGAAAAAGAAAGTAGCAACAGGGAATTACGAGTCAAGAAAAGAAAAATGAAGAGATAAGATTTGACCTTCTAAGTTGTGATCCACTTAATATATTGATGTTTAATTCATGTAAATTGGCGTAGAGAATCACAATTGCTTAAAGAATTAAGACATCCAAAGAGGTATATTACACATTCATCAAATATAACAAACAATCACTCAAAATAATACATCAAACAAAGAGCATTCTAAATGATCTAACTTTCACTTCAGGGAGCTTTCATCAAGCATTCCCAACTCTCTCTTAATGGAGTTTATCCTTTCTTCATTGAGAGGTTTAGTGAAAATATTTGCAAGTTAATGATTAGTATCTATAAATTTCAATACTGCATCTTAATTTTAGACATGATCTCTAAGAAAATGATGCCTAATATCAATGTGTTTACTCCTAAAGTGTTGGATGAGATTCTTTGAAAAATTTATTGCACTAGTTTGTCACATTTGATGGGAATGTGATCAACAACTTTGCCATAATCCTTTAATTATTGTTTCATCTAAAGAACTTGGATGGAATAATAACTCGCAGTCACATATTCTGCTTTGATGGTGGATAAGGCAATCAAAACTTGCTTCTTACTAAACCAAGACACTAAGCATTCTCTTATAAATTGGCAAGTTTTAAAGTACTCTTTCTATTTAGAAGACTACCGACATAATCTGCATCTAAATATCCTACAAAGCTAAATGATGAATCTCTAGGATATCATAAACCTAAATGCAATATGTCATACAAATATTTAAAAATGCTTTTCACTGCATTAAAATGTGATTCTTTAGGGCAAGATTGAAATGTAGCACACATGCATACACTAAACATGATATCGGGTCTAGAAGTAGTAAGATAGAGTAGAGAACCAATCATACCTTGATATCTCTTCTCATCAACAGACTTATCTGATTCATCCTTTTCTAGTTTGATGGTAGCACTCATTGGTGTCTTTGCTACTTTGCATCCTTCCATGCCAAATTTCATGAGTATATCTTTTGTGTACTTGGCTTGGTTGATGAAAATCCCTTCTTTGATTTGCATTATTTACAGGCCAAGAAAGAATTTGAGCTCTCCCATCATGCTCATCTCAAATTCCTTAGTCATACACTTAGCAAAGTCCTTACAAAGAGATTCATTAGTAGCATAAAATATTATATTATCAACATATATTTACACAATAAGTGTATAATGATTATGCCTTTTAACAAATAAGGTTGTATCAGCCTTCTCCTTTTTAAAGTCATTTTGCAAAATAAATGAACTAAGCCTTTCGTACTAAGCTCTTGAAGCTTGTTTCAACCCATACAAGGCTCTATTCAACTTAAAAACATGATTTAGAAAAAATATGAGATTCAAAACCAGAAGGTTGTTCAACATAAACTTCATCCTTAATAAAACCATTTACAAATGCACTTTTAACATCCATTTGAAAGAGTTTGAAATTCATGTGACATGCATATGCTAAAAGAATCCTAATGGCTTCTAATCATGCTACAAGGGCATAAGTTTCATCATAATCAATGTCTTTATCTTGGTTATACCCCTTAATAACCAATCTAGCATTGTTTCTAGTAATGAAACCTTACTCATCTAACTTATTCCTAATCACCTACTAGAATCATATAATAGGGTATTCCTTAGGCCTAGGAACAAGTTCTCATACATTGTTTCGCTCAAATTGGCTTAGTTCCTCTTGTATAGCAATTACCCAACTCTCATTATTAAGAGCTTCATCAATAGATTTTGGCTCAAATTGAGAAATAAATGCAAGATTATTATCTAAAGAATTGTGTTGAGATCTAACACTTACTCCCTTGGATGTATTACCAATGATTAGGTCCTTTGGGTGATGCATGAAAAATCTCCAATCCTTAGGAAGATCTTAATTTATTGACGTTAAGGTTCCTTATCTATTCTTGATGACTTGCCTTCATCATGGTCATTAGTCATCTCTCTTATGGTTGACTCCAACTCTAATTTTCCAAAGTCACCTATAAGATTATCAACAAGAGAACCATTCTCAAGATCAAGTTTACTAGATTCATCAAAATTAATATTCATAGACTCTTCAATAATCATAGTACTCTTATTGAAAACTCTATAAGCATTGCTAGAGGTAGAATATCCTAGGAAAATACCTTCATTTATTTTTGAATCAAATTTTCCAAGATTATTCTTGGTATTTAAGATGTAGCACTTATATCTAAACACTCTTAAGTATGACAACTTAGGCTTTCTACCATTCTAAAGCTCATAAGAAGTTTTATTAAGAATGGGTCTTTTAAAAACACAATTTGCAATGTAACACAAAGTATTAATAGCTTCAACCCAAAAGTAATTAGGTCATGAATACTCATTGAGCATAGTTTTAGCCAACTCTACTAGTGTTCTATTTTTCCTCTCTACAGCACCATTTTTGTTGTGGTGTTCTAGGAGTTGAAAAGTTATGAAAAATCTCATTCTCTAAGCAATAAGATTTAAAAGATTCATTTTGAAATTCTTTTCATGGTCACTCCTTCTATAAGAAATGAAGTAACCTTTTTCATTTTAAGCTCTTTTTGCAAAACTTTTAAAAGCATCAAAGGTGTCATGCTTATGAGCCAAAAAGGATACCCAAGTAAACCTAGAGCAATCATCCACTCGAACAAGTACGTAATATTTTCCACTTAAACTAGCACTCCCAGTAGGTCCTATTAAGTCCATATGGATAAGTTGAAGAGGTTTAGATGTACTTATAACATTCTTTGCTTTAAAAGTAGATTGATGTTACTTTCCCATTTGGCATGTTCCACATGTCTTATCTTTAGAGAACTTTAGCTTGGGAAGACCTTCCACTAGCTTTCCTTTTAATAAGCTTTCTAAGAGCTTCATGCTAGCATGTCCAAGTCTTCTATGCCAAAGCCAAGCTTCATTGCTAAGTGGCACAAGACACTTGAAAGATTGGTTAGCCAAATTGTCTAAGTCAATTAGATAGGTATTGCAATTCTTTTCACCCTTGAAGAGAACCTTCTTGTCCACTAAAGTGGTAACTCGACATTGTCTAGCATTAAAGGTGACTTTATTACCCTTATCACATTATTGACTTACACTAAGCAAATTATATTGTAATCCATCTACAAGTAAAATATCATCAATAAGAGAACCATTCTTACCAATAGTGCCAATGCTAATTATCTTACCCTTGGCATTGTTTCCAAAAGTGACATTACCACCTTCCTTCTTTTTTATGGCTATGAATAGCTTTTTATTGCTTATCATGTGTTTTAAGCATCCACTATCCACATACTAATCATTCACATCATTAGTGGTTGCCAAACAACCCTACATAACACAAATAAATCATTTTTGTTTAGGTACACAAGCATACTTGGGTCTTAAGGGGTTAGGCCTAGAAGGGTCCTCTAATTTGAGGTGAGCCTTCCTAATATAACAATGAATGTTAATATGACCAAACTTTATGTAATAATGACATTAAAGTTTAGACTTATAAGTCTTCTTCCTATACATGCCTTTGGTATGAGTAGGATATTTCTCATATCATGATGATGTGAGTGTGAGCATGAGCATGAATAATAAGGTGTTGAAGTAAACTTTCTATGTGTTGGGGTGAACATGTTTCTTGGTGTAAACATATGCATGATTAGCTTTTTTTGGCATAGGCTTTGAACCTTTATGTGTTTTCCCTTTACCTTTAGGCAATGATGGCTTAGTGCTTTAAGCAGTTTTCCTTCCAACTACCTTAATACTAGATGTTTGAGATGTTGAGGCTCTAATGAAGGTTGTGAGAAGGGGATTAGATGATGAGGAGGCTTTATTGAAGCCAAGACCATGTCTAACCAAAAGGTGTCTTTGAGATACAATTAATGTATCTAAAGCTTCCTTCCTTTTATGAAACTTAGAAATGGAATTTCTAAGCTTAATTACTTCTCCTTTCAAGGTATCATTTTCCTTTCTTAAGGAATTTAAAAAAGAAGATGATTTAGAAAGACTCTCAACACATTTCTTGAGTTTTTCATTGGAAGTCCTCAACTCACTTACAAGATTATTTAAGAATTTAAATTCATCCTCTAGTTTGGAGCATTTTTTCTTGTAAAATTTCATTTGTGACTTGTATTTGTCACATCTCAAAGTGAGAGCTTCTAAGAGCTCATTATCTACATCATCTAATTCATCATAATTTTCATAAAAATGGAGTGAAGAGCTTGCCTTATTTGAAGAGTTATCTTGTGCCATAAAGTACAAATTTGCAACTTCCTCCTCTCCATCCTCTTTACTTGAGCTGTCATCCTAAGTTGCTTTGAAGCTCTTCCTCTTCTCCTTTTCCCCTTTCTTTTTTTTTTTTTTTTAATTTGGGGCAGTCATACTTGATGTGGCCTTATTTGCGACACTTATAGCATGTAACCTTACCCATTCTTTCCTTGAGGTTTGACGTTATTTTCTTAAAGTTTCTTCTATCTTTTCTTCTCTTTATTAACTCATTTGTTCTTCTTGAAAGCATGCCTAGCTCTTTCTCTTCTTTATCACTATCTTTCTCACTTGAAACAACTTCTGGTTCCTTTTCTTTGGATGAAGATTTGAGAGCCAAGGTCTTCTTTTCTACTTTATCAGTTTTGTCTGCTTGCCCTTTTATCTTCTTCATCTCTTCATCCTTCTTCAAGGCTAGCTCATGAGTTAGAAGCTTGCCTATGAGAACATTAATTTGCATCTTCTCAATCTCAAGATTTGACTCTTAGATGCTGCAAACTCTGACACTAAATTTTTTAAGAGGTAAGATTTAGGAATTATTGAGTTTGCCTCATGATTAGTGAGAATCCTTATAATTTTCTTTATGTTTGTGACAACCAAAATGAGCCTATTCGTCATATTTGTGATGTTTTCATTCTCTTTCATCATAAATAGCTCTTATTCAGTCACATACATCTCTAGTCTGCTGGACTTTACCAATGTGCCTTCATGGTAATTTTCTAAGGCCTTCCATATCTCATGAGTTGTGAGGCAATGTTGGACTCTTCCTATTTCTTCTCTTGATAAAGAACTAAGAAAAATTGCCATAGTCCTCTTGTTTCTGCCATTAGATCTCCTATGAGCTTCAACCCAGTCTTCTCTTAAGACCAATTCTTTACTTCCATCAACCACCTTAGTAAGTGGTTTCTACTCTTTTGCTAAGATGTCCCAAAGATCCACCACATCACAGTCTAAGTATATTTCCATCCTATACTTCCAATGAGTATAGTCAAATCCATCAAAATATGGCTTGAGATGGGTGTGGATTCCTTATTGTGCCATTGATCTTTTCTCATGCAATTAAGGCTTGAAATGAGACTTAGTTCTGATACGACTTGTTGGCCCTTGAGCACCAAGAAGAGGGGGTTGAATTGTTGGGAAACTAAAAAATTTAGAAGGAAGGTGAGGTGATTAGAGATTGGAAGAAGAGTAGAAAGAAAGAACACACAATGTTTATAGTAGTTCAGGTGATAACAAACCTGACTTCCACTCCCTAATTCTTTACTATTAAGTGTTTCACTTAACTTCAAATGGTGTTTCTAAGCTCACATCAAACTTGCACAATATATTTTGATGGCACACACATAACCCTATAATTTGTGTTTCAAGGCTCACATAAAACCTCACTCAAGTGTTTTACACAGGCTCACTTTTTAACCTATTACAAGAGTTGTGATAGCTAGGCTAACTCTCAACCTAAATATAATGGTGTTTAATGCTTACACCCAACAACAATAACTCACAATCAAAGAATAAGAAGTTGTGAAGTAAATTTGCAAGAGTTTAGCTACAATTAATGAAATTCTCTTGCATTCATGTCTATTTTGTGGGGTATTTATAGACAACATTTATTAAAGAGATATTACTAACAAACTATGCTTAAATCTCTAGGGTAAGCTAGGCAAATTTTGCATTAAATGCTTGTTAGACTGATTTTGCAGTTATGACTGGCATTTCGTGATCGTAAATTTCCAATTTACACTGGGAAGATCAAAATCGCTATACAGAGCCTGTTTTGTGCCTAACGACTAGTCCACCTGTCCTACTGCCATTGGTGCTCTAAGAAATATAGCCATTATGTTTGACTAACTAACTAAAAGTCACGATTGTGATTGAGATTCTTCTTGGGCATGACCTTGACTGCAAATTCTTCTGTTTGGTATGGAGAAATCACTCTTTTAGGTTGCAGTCATGACAAGTGCTTTACCTTCGTGAATGTTGATATCCTAATGGTCGTTTTGGATACTTGGCATGTTATGGTTGCAGACTCGGTTCCCTCTTTTCAGTTACAAAATTCATGGTCGTGATTCTAAACATGAACACCAATGCAAATCTCTCTGTGTGTTATTCAAGTCTTCCTCGGTTAGATTGCAGCTATGATTTCCTCCATGAATTCATCTGGCCCAAGTTCATCCATCCTTGTTGCAAAGTTGCTTTCGCAATTTAGAGGATCCTGATCGCGAATTTGGATGCCTTACTCAATGCTAGAGATTTACACTTCCATCCAACTTCTAATGTAAACCTAATTTAGAAACGACAAAAATAACACTTAAACAAGACATTAATACCTATCAATCTTCATTGTCAAGATCAAAAGAGGCTTTGACTTAGGTTTGATAGACTTAGTCCAACATTATCCCTTACTCTTTTCAGGATGAGTGCATGTCGATAATTAGTTAGATATCCAAAGTGAGCCACCAGAGGAGTCACAAGGTTCAGTTACAATACCTACTTCTGCACTAGTGGCTGAACCTATTATTAGTAATTGAAGGGGGTACTACTTGGGAAGCTGCTTAGGGAGAACCAAAATGAGAATGCAGTACCTGAAGTTAATATTGTTGCCACTTTTCTTAGGATGCAATAAGTACTAAAGTAAATATTAAATAGGCAAATTTACATAGCACTTGCTCTATAGCCTATTCTAATTCCTAAAATATGAGGCTTAAGAGTAATTCATGTATGAATACCTTAAGCTCAGACCTTTAGAATTTATTATGGTAGTGATCCTTTTTAGTATCTACAGATAGTAAAGAAATTGATTGATGCTTTGAGGGTGATTGACTGGGTGGTGGTTAAGATGACAGGGTTTATCTTGCATTATAGGAGGTTGATGGAGTGGTACAAGAACAATATCACTAGTCTTTTGAGGAATTTGATATGAGAGCAATTTTTTATATTTTTTTTCTAGATTGGGCCTTTTTAGAGAGTGCAAGGGAATAAAAAGCGGTGGAGTTTGAGAAGCTAAAACAAGTAGAGGGTGAGAGCATTGATGAGTTCACAGAGAAGTTTGAAGAGTTAATTCAATTCCTAGGTTACACTTATAACATAGAAAATAAGAAGAATAAGAGATATGTGATAAGACTTAACACCACTACTAGTCATTAAATGCTATGGTTGGCCAATACAAGTTTCATGAGCTGGTGGACATAGCTAGAAGTACAAAGATCATATTGCTATTTAATGGCAAGATTGTGTTGAAGAAAGAAAAAAAGGGCAAGATAGGTGAGATTTTAGATTATGTTAAACTAGGTGCCATTAATGTAACTTTAATAAGAGGTGCAAAGTCCATTAAAGGTACTAGTAGTGGTAAGAAAATAGGACTTACTCACAAGTTAGTCACAAAAGAAAAAGGGAGATGAAAGTAATTTTACTAGTCTTTTGGTATAGTTAGCTAAGGCATAAGGTTATCCAGCTTCTAGATAGGACCTTTTATTTGCTAAAGGTATGGTATAGCTCATAAGAGGCAGTGTATGTATGACACTAATACATGTTTCAGGTGTGGTTAGCTAGGCTAGTTGGATGCCAACCTTCCTTTCCCCATATGACCCCACATGTTCTAATGCATTCCAATATGTCTATTTCCCCAACCATGTCATAGCTAAGAGGCCAATATTTTTTATTTAAGATTTTCAGGAGGTAAAGGAAGAGGTTATGGTGGTTGAGGTCGTAACTGAGGGTTTGTTCCATAGAATTCTAATGCTTAGGGCCAAGAACAACCTACTTAGGTCCATATCTTTACCATGACCCAACAAGAGGCCCAAACATCTAATATAGTGATATCAGGTACATTATCTATCTATGGGGTTGGCACTTATGTATTGTTTGACCTTATTGTTACCCATTCCTTTATACCACCTAATTTTGCATCAAGGATGAATATAGCATGTCATAAACTAAAAAGCCCATTGTTCATTAGTACTCCTGTAGGTCAACTTATTATGACTGAAATGTGTTATATATCAAGTTCCATCTCTGTTGAAGGGAGATATCTTTCTACAAATTTAATGATTCTCGATGTGTTAGATTTTAATATCATTCTTGGTATAGATTGGCTAACCACACATTATACTAAGGTTCATTACAAAAATAAAAGGTTATTATTTACTAAACCTAGGGAAATAGAATTCACTTTTCAAGGTGATAAGACATCTACTCCTTCCAACCTAATATTTACCATTTATGCATGTAAGATTTTGATACATGGATGTGAGGGATATTTAGCATTGGTAAAGGACCTTGAAATGGACAAAAGATAACCAGAGATAGTACCAGTAGTGAATGAATTCCTTGATGTCTTTTTTGAGGAACTACCAAGATTACTACTGGAAAGGGAAATTAAATTTTGTATTAACTTAATCTCTATAAAAGAATCAATATCTAAAGCATTGAATAGAATGGCACCAACAGAATTGAAAAAGTTGAAGGACCAATTACATGAACTATTGTATAAAGGCTTGATACATGTCAGTATTTCCCTGTTAGGTGTTTTAGTCTTGTTTGTTAAAAAGAAAGATGGGACATTAAGGTTATGTATCGATTATAAAGAGCTTAATAAGCTCATGATCCAAAATAGGTATTTGTTAACTTGGATTGATGATCTATTGATCAATTGTAAAGGTCCAAATATTACTCTAAAATTGATTTGAGGTCTGCCTACCATCAATTGAGAATCAAGGATTAAGATGCAACTAAGACTGCCTTTCATACACGCTACGAACATTATAAGTTCATAATTATGCCATTTAGACTCACTAATTCACTAACAACATTTATGGACTTGATGAATCGAGTGTTCCAACCCTTCTTAAACCTGTGTGTCATTGTGTTTATCAATGATATCCTAGTTTATTCTTAAAGTGTGGAGGATCATGCTTATCACTTGCGATTGGTACTACAGACCTTGAAGGGACACCGGTTGTATGCCAAATTTTATAAATGTGAATTTTGGCTAACCAAGGTGCTTTTCCTTAGTAATATGGTATCCGAAAAAGGTTTATAAGTGGATCCTAAGAAGATCCACTACAGTTGCAGAAATAAAGAGTTTTTTAGGATTAGCTGGCTACTATAAGCATTTTATGCAGGATTTCTCTAAGATTGTTGTATCTATAACTTGATTAACTAAGAGGAATTATAAGTTTATATGGATTGATAAATGTGAAGTTAATTTCCAGTATTTGGAGAATATGTTGATTTTAGCTCCCATTTTAGCCTTACCATTGAGTAAAGAGAGGTACACTATGTATTATGATGCTTTTATAGTGGGTTTATGATGTATACTAATGTAGAATGATAGAGTGTGCATATGCCTCTCGTCAGCTGAAACCACAAAAAACAGACTACCCTACCTATGATCGCACCATAGAATACTACCTAGGTAAAGCTAATATTGCAACATATGCTTTGAGTAGAAAGTCAATGAAAAGCTTAGTTCATATATACATATATAGAAAACCTATTATGCAATAAGTGTAACAAGTTCTCCTATTTGATATTGAGTTACAATTGATAGAGCTTCACTCATTTCTTGCTCAAATTACAATTAAACCTTTATTGATAGATATAATTGGTAAAGCTCAACATCGAGACCATGAGCTAGTGAAACTAGCCAATATAGTGCAATGGGGAACTACCATTGATTTTAGGTTTGACTAGTAAGGTGTTCTATATTATGGCAAGCAATTATGTGTTCCTAAGTGGATAATTTATAAGAGGAGATGACAAGAAAAGGCTCATAATTCATCTTATAACATTCATCTATGAGCCACTAAAATGAACTAACATCTGATGGAGAGGTGTTGGTGGAAAACAATAAAGAAGGACATAGCCCAACATGTGATCTTATGTGAGACCTGTCAAAAGGTCAAGATTGAGTATAAAAAACCTACAGGTTTGTTTAATCCACTATAGGTTCCTGAGTGGAAATGGAAGAACATAACTATAGACTTTGTCACTAGGTTATTATTGCTTCTAATCAGCATGATTTTATGTAGGTCATTATTGATAGTTTTATTAAGATTACACATTTAATTTTGGTCAAATCTTCATATTCAATAGACAAGTTAGCATAACTTTATAAAGAAGAACTTGTGTGTCTTTATAGTGTTATATATTGATTGTGTCAGATAAAGGGACATGGTTTACATTTTAATTTTATGAAAGTTATGGATAATAAGCTAGATTTTAGCACTGCTTTCCATCCTCAGATGGATGGTCAATCTGAACATACCATTTAGACCTTAGAGGACATGTTAGGGATGTGTGTACTCGATTAGAGTGGATCATAAAAGAAATATCTACCATTGATTAAGTTTTCCTATAACAACAACTACCATGTTGGCATTGGTATGACACCATTTGAAGCTTTGTATGGTTATAAATACAAGACCCCACTTTGGTAGGAGAAAGTTAGAGAAGCAAAATTAGTAGGACCTAAGATGGTTAGGCACCTTAGTCATACATGTACTTTCTATTCCTTAAAATCTTTATACATGTATAAACATATGTGTATTTGTTTGTTATTTGTTAGTTGCATTTATGAAATGTTGTTTTCTCAAGGTTTTTTCGAAACAAACTTGAGCATACATTAAAATTCAAAAGAATTTATTCCAAAGTTGAATGTGTGATGAACTTAAAAAAGAAAATTATCTCGTTAGCTTCTTAAAGGTCTCAATTCTTCATAATTAAGGGCTTAAAAGTGAGTAATATTAAAGCATTTTAAGTTTGCATAATTTTAAAAAGAGTGAAAAAAGGTCTAAAAATTGTTATATGCATGGCTTAATTCATGTGATAATTGGACTTGTTCAAAGCCATTTTTCAATACTTTTTTTGAACAGGCTGACACTTAATTAAATAACTTATTTGAATGCCTATTATGTTCATTAAATAGTGGTTCTACTTTTAAACAACCTTATTCCCTAAAATTATTTTTAGAGTGCACTATTCATTATTATGAATATGTCATTCTAATAGTAAAACATCTAGTTATTAAACCCTTATTTTTAGTGTTGCATATATAAAAAGCATTATTCCCTAAAATTACACTCTTTTTTGCTTTTTACTCTTTCTTTACCTTAATATTGACTTACTTCTAAGCTTTTCCCTCAACCACTTCTCATTACTTCATCCAATTAATCCATTTTGATCAAAATGGTCACCAAACAATTTTCAATAAATAGGAAGAGTGATCTAAGAGTTGGTGGATGATAATTTAAGGATGATATACCTTTAAGGGACCTCTCTAGTGTTTATGCTAACTCTTCTAAAAAGGCTAGATCCAGAAGGTACAAAAGGGAGAGTTCAAAAATAAAGAAGAAAGGAAAAAGGAAGGTTAAAAAGATTCAGTCTTTAAAATAGAACATACTAAGAAACTCTTACCTTTATTATGGCCTTTCCTCCTTAAGCCATTAACCATAAAAAAAACATCTAATGTGGCTTACGTTTAAGAGTAAGGAACATAAGGAAAAGTTAGTCTTAATGATGAAAAGAGAAGTTTAACATGTAAGGTTTATGGACTTTTAGCTTTTTAAATAGGTAGGCCTTTTATGACTAAGTGATGAAATTATTTTCAAACATTGGGTAAGAGAGATTCATAAAGATTAGGGAATAAACTTATGAGAATATCATAATAAAGCTTCTTTCTACCCTCAAAATAAAGAGAAGGAAACTCTATAGTTCCATTTTAGAGTTTCAGTTATACTTGGCAACCTTATTCCTTATGAAGGATGAAGGGGTTATGCCTACTAATTTTGATGAGCAAGGGTGTTAAAAAGAGATAACTAGCTTGAAGACATAGTTTAAGTGTTCTAAAAGCAAGTCTTCTTCCTTAATATACCCTGCTTTAAAAGTGTGTCATAGGTTTATTACTTAGAATCTGAGTAAAACGTATGAATCCCCTTGCAACATTCAAACTACTAAGTTATTATTGCTTTATTGCATAAGTAGAAAATTATAGTAAAAACTCATTAGCGGATCTCTATTAGACTCTATGAGTATATCATTATAATTAGGATTATCACAAATAACTGCCTCTTTATAAGAATGGCAAGTATTTGATTGTCTTTGACTTATCTCTTGATGGTGTTTACATAATTTTGGCATAAGGAAGAACATAATAGACTAGAAAATGTGCATTAACATAAGGATGATGAAGAGCATTAAGGGTGTTATTCACTCAATAGAAAGAGGATAAATAATTTCTCCTCCTTAAATAAAAGCTCAAGAAGGTAGTGAGAGGGCAATTAAACTATTTGAAGAAAGGGAAGAGTAATAATTAGAGATTCCTCACACTCCTCCTCACCATAGTGCCTACATTCACCCCCTCTATAAATAATGAGGCCATATTGGCTCATTTACTACCTATCTTTAAGTTTTTAGAGGCAAATAAGATGAAAAGGTTTCATGAGCTACACATCAAGGTAAACTAACTCTAAAAGAAGGTAAACCCTGTAGATGGCAAGGTGGGAGACATTGAAAAGAACATTAATACTTTCAAGAATCACTTTAAAATAGCATTTTTTATGATGAGCCATCAAGTGAGGATCTTAAGCAATATGAACTCAGCCAAAGAAGGAATATCTAAAGGTCAAAGGGAGAATATTCTAAAAGAAAAAGATGAGGGACAAAATGAAAAGTTTGTAGCTAAGGGAAAGGAAGACAAAAGGGAATCAAGGAAAGTAGAGCTTTGGGGTTCCATTAGCCTCTACCTCATTAGATTTACCAATATTCTCTTTACTTCTTTATCAAAACCTTAAGACATCCCCTCATCTTCTAAACCTTAATGGTTGCCTAACTTTTTTTGTTTCATTGCATTTCTAGTACTTGAACTATAACATTTTAAAATGTGTTTTCTCATATGCTCTTTATAGTTTGAATGTAATGATATTTTTTCTTATACTTTGTTTTGCTTCATTCTTTGCCTTGAATCTTTATACTTAGTGTGATTTTATAGATATCAATAAAGGAAACAATCATGGTTTATAAATGAACTCGCACATTTTTAATCATAAGTTTTAAAAGTTGATATCTATATATGCCTAAGCTAAGGAAGAACAACCTAAAATTGTTTAATTATATGGTTTATAAACCTTTGTTTGCCATCATCAAAAGGTGAAGAAAGTTAAACCTTAAGTTTCTAATTCTTAGTTTTGATGATTGCAAATATAGGTTAAGTAATAATCCAAATTACAAGTGTTTGTTCATATATTTAAACCCCTTAACTATAAAAGCATCAAAGGAAAGCATAAAACTCAAGAGCAACGAGCAAAGGCAAGACATAAGTCTCATTGTTTATTATATTTGAGTTGATAACATTATGTATATTAGAATAAGCACGTTGACCACATAGAGAAATGAAAGATTTCCAATAGAAAGCTTAAAGGTTAAAGTTGCCCTTCTGCATCCTTATTAAAGATCTTATGTAGCTTAATGAAGTCATGTTAAAAATGTGGAATGGCCTCATACACTTTGGAATAGACTTGTTCACCATGAACCAATTTGATTTTTTTTCATACATAAAGTTGAAATGGCCTAACCAAGTGCCAAATGGTAAATTGAGAATGGTTATGTGAAGCCATGAAACGAACTAGTTGTAAGACCCCATTAACCAAGAGAAAAAATGAAGATTTTTAGATAAAAAGTTAGAAAATATTGGAGTATCAGAACAACCTTATTGAAAAACTTCATTCAATATTATTTGAATTAGATATTTTGCAAACAAAGCTAGAACAACCTTGAGATACCTAGAAAGGCCAAGATGTATTGCCCTGCTAGTGATGAAGAAAATGAAACTTTTTGACATAGAGTGTTTAAACAACATATAACCATGTGGAATGGGCCCATTCATGAAGTTAGAATTTGAAAGTCCAGGAATAGGAAGTCCATCCTTCGAACAGACCAATTCTCAAATGGAATAGTCTTGTGCAACAAGTAAAAATTCAATTTTAGCCAAGCTCAACTAATGGATCAAGCCCATTCAAACTTGAAGACAATTGACAAGACATTTTTCCTTAGAAACGAGCCCATTCATACAAGTGAACATATAGTTTACAATCAAACAACTAGTTTTTCTGACAATCTTGAATTTGATAAAATTATGAGTATTGGCTCATTTTCCAACCTTTGTTATATTAAAGGTAGATCCTTACTTATGAAAAAGTTAGAAGAAAAGCTTATAAAAGATCTTTTATTCAAAAGAATAATCTTATACATCTTCTTCTTATTTCTATCTTACGTACCTCATTTGTATTTTGATCTTATATTAGCTAGCTTGAGAGCAACTTAGTGAATGATTATCCTTTGTGCAAGATTTGTGTTATATTACGTGAGAATTTATCTCTACGCAAGGTAACAAAACTTTTAAAGAGATTTTGTGAAAGGCTTAAGATAAAACTTGCGAATCTATCTTGGAAAAGGTTTTAACGTAGTGATTGAAAAATCTATCCTAGGTAGGTTTTAAGTAATATTAGAAAGTTTAGTTGTAAAAGTTTGAGTAACACCTACAAGTTACTAATATAAAAATTATATATATATATATATATATATATATATATATATATATATATATTAGTATTTCAAATAGTATTTAATTAATAAGAAATTATTGTTAGAATTATATCAATTAATAAATATGATTAACAAATATTAAATTAATATTTATGAAGATTTATAAATAAATAGATTATTTATTTGATTACATATCTTTATTTATGTTTAACCAAATAAAAGAATGAAATGCTCATTACATTACATTAATTTCTCAATTTCAAAACCAAAGAAAGGACGAATCATTCCATTACATATTTCGTTTTATTATATAAATTATTTACTCTATTTCACTGCATTAAACTGAACATGGCCTAAATTTTATCATGTTTATAGGGAGTATAGTGTACTTTTCTATAACATTTATGTCTACTAATTAGTTATTGATTTTATTAAAAAAATTTAATAAAATATATAATTAAAGATATGATTCTTTATTTTATTATGATTTAAAAATTATAAATAAAAAACTAATATTACAATCTTGTAGAGAATAAATTAAAGATATGAAATAAATAAATTATTTTATTTCAAAATAATAATGAATATAGATTTAAATCTCACTAATATAATATTAATTTCTCTCTCTCTCTCTCTTTATATATATATATATATATATATATATA
>CATIWR010692065.1:0-14271 GCA_949677035.1 Omphalea diandra | reverse complement strand
TATACAATTTTTATTCATCCATAGTTACTGCATTTTCAACTTTGAAATTAAAAATCTAATTATTTTGATCATTTTGACTTGTAATTAATATTTACATTGAAAAATATAAACATTTATTGATTAGTTATAAAAAACATTAATCATCCATGAAAATATAATTATTAAAAACTTATATATATATATACACACACACACCATGTTAATTGATTTCTTTCCACATGTAAAACATTAATTTTATTTTTAAATTTATTTAAATCATCACGTTACTTTTAAAAATTTAATATAAATTAAAATAGACTTAAAGTAAAATAAAAATTTTAATATATATAAACTGCATATAATAATTACTTTCTCGAGTACAAAAAATTTAAAACATATTGCTTTGTAGTCAAGTAATAAAGTTATAATCCAATATAAATTTTATATTAAAATTAAATAATATTTTAAATTAGACAATATATATAAGAATGATGTTTTTGTAAAATACAAACTCATTATATAAAATTAATAATTTAAGATTATTTATTTAATATCATATTTTATTTAATTACAGATTTAAAATTTCAATTTTATATGTTTTATTAATTTAAATTTTAATTTATTGAAATATCATAATATTAATATAACTTAAATTTGTTTAAAGATAATGAATAAAACATATTTAAGAAGTTAATATGCGAAACAATAAATTTACATTTATTTCAATTTGAAAATTATAACTATAATTTTTTATTTTTCATCTTTAATAAAAAATTTGTTGATAAAAAATATTAAAATAACAGCAAAGGCCGGCAGGGGAGTCTAGTTGAAATAGGAAGGGACGATGGAACATATCTAGACTTGACCTAATGATAGTGTATCTAGAGAAATTTAGATTTTAAACTCGAATCCATTGTAATTATTGATAAAAAACCGACAGAAAGAGGAAGTAATATGCCTGTCGTTACCGTTTTTCTTTTTTTTTTTTTGGGGTTACGAAATTGTTATCCACTGTTAAACCAGAAAGAAAAAGGTCCCCTTTCTAAAAACCAAAATAATTCCACCAACCAAACACTTTTTTTTTTTTTTTCTCTTCATGTCTCTCTCCCTATCCATTTTGTTTATCTCAAATTCAATTTAAAAATAACAAAACAGAAAAGGGTTTCCTTTCCTTTCCTCGTTTCAGGCATTTTTTAAAAATCATTAATAACTGAAAAAGATTGAAACTTTGGCGAAAAGCTCATGAATTCACGGGGACAGGTTAGTTTAATTTTATCTTTTCCTTATTTATTAGCTTAGCTTCAATTCTTGAATTCAAGCTTCAAGAGTTATACCCTTTTTGTTGGTTTTAGCTTTTGTTTGGGGTTTGTGTTTTATGGGTACATGTTCAATTAGGTTATCCATTTAGTTCCTGAGAAATTTCGAGGGAAAGAAAAAGGGTACAAAGTTTGAAGCTTTCCACATTTACCTAAAAGAAAAAAATTGAAATAGATTATATTAAATGGTGTTTTGGGATGAAATTAAACACTCAGCTTAATTCAGCCGATACAGAAAGGTAGAATTCTCGGGATTTGCTTTTCATATTTCATGTCAGTTTAGGTGCTAGTATTAGTTTGAGCTTGGAATTTAATGGTTTTATGTGAGCACCGCAAAAAAATTAATAAACTTTGGAATTTATCTTTTTATGTCATGTTGAACTTGGTTTATAGTTCATCTCTTTTGTCTTTAAGTCAAAATTACTGGTCTTTACTTCTTTTTCCGTGACATGTGTGTTTATAATATAGTTTCTTTGGTTGAATTAGGTCTTGTTGAGTAAATGAGTGGGTGCTTACAGTGGAGAAAATGGCATTAGTGACGCATCAAATTCAGGTAATTTAAGAAATGTTGATTAACGATTTTATCCGTGCATCTGATTGTTGGACAAAATGTGAATTTGTGTGGTGGTTATGCACTAAAAATATTCTATTTTTAGTCAATTTCCTCATTTCATTTAGATGCTAAGCCTTTTGCAACATCTTTGGTTTATGCCATCCATGTCAAATTCATCAATTCTGCATGTAAGGAAGCTTTTGGTAATAAAATAGAATCTATAGTTTAATTTATTTTTTTCTAGAGCAGCATTGAAATGATCTCTCAGTTTTGAAGCTGAATTTGGTGAAATTGATTCCTCATGCATGATTCAGATAAAATCATTCTGGTTCTAATTCGTTGAAGCGGATATTTGGAGTGAACATAGTTGTGGAATAGAGGCAATAGCTTTGCTGTGGTTGTGGGGTTTTATGATTGTTATTCTTTTGACAAAGACCCTTTTTAATCCAAATATTCCAATGTTATGTATGCGAGCAAATCAGTCAATCTTATATTGTCTATCCACAATGTGATATCTAGTTTGAGGCTACACAACAGAAATTAAACCCTAGGAGGTTATGTGTCGCAAACTTCTGAGTTTAGTACTCCAACTTATTGCTATCATGCCAGACTCTTAATTAATATAAGGTAAATTCATATATAGATTTCAAAAAACTAAAGTTAGGATATATTTTTTCTGCATTTCAGGGTTCTTATGCAACATTTCCAGTGAGGTCTTTATCATGGAGCAAAGGATTCAAATTGAAGCAACATGTTTCAACATTTCACATGTTTGGAAGAACCGATGGCCGTTTTGCAATAAAGCCTAATTGTCGTTTAAGGTGAGAAATGCTTACTAATCATTCCATTCATGATAAGTTGTCAGTTTCTTTGCCTATCCAAATGGCTTGCGTTTGGGTTTTTTTGTCTCTCTGTCGTCTGCATCATACTGGAAAAGATTGGTTTCACACCCTGAATTATTGGGATAAATCTGGCATATCAGTTGTTTACATGATGTCGATAACCTTTCTTCAGTGATTTCTTTACCTGTGAAACTCTGCCATGACACATGCATGTTCTTTCAAATTGCATTCCCATTTTACTTTCTGAATGTTCAACACAGAAGTTGAGTTAAATTGTTTTCTCAGTGTAGGGGCTTGTGTTTATGGACCCAAGGTGAAACTTTTGAAAATTTCAGCCTTTAAAGGTAGTGCACAAAATGATGAATCTGGAAACAGAGCGAATGGATCAAAAGTTTCAAAGAATTCTGTTGAAGTTTCTTATGTGCCAAAAGAAAGTGGAGAGAGCATAATGGAATCCCCAAAGGTTCACGGTGTTCCAGTTTCTTATACCTCTGAAACAAATGAGGGAATTGCAGGATCTCCTGCTATACGTAAATTATTCAAGAAATGGTTGAACATGTTGCGTACACCATCACCAAGTCAAGTGGCAGAAGAAATTTGTGGAGAAGAACCATCTTCAAGCAAAGAATTACAACAAAATGACAATAGTGCTCAAACCAAGGAAAGAAGCAAGATTCTAAAGGCAGTTTGGTGTCATTTCCTGGGATTAGATGCAATAGTAAAGATACCATTACTGATTTTGTACGTATAATGATTTCTGCCAATCCTTTCTTTACCTCTCTTTGTGTATGCTTTTCTTGTAAGGTATTTTTGCCTGTCTTAAACTGAATAAGGGGAAGCATGTTTTTACTCATTGTCCTATCTCATTGGTTAACAATGGTATCGGGTAATTTAGTTGCAACAGTTGTGTTATGAAAATGAAATCATGGAGAAGTTAATATGAAGCATTACACACTGCTGAAGGATAATATGGCTCCACAAATATCTGGGAGATAAGGGCTTATTGTTTAGCTGACCCTACTACCACAATGAATTAATATTTTTTTATTTTTTTAATTTGTTTGTAAAAAAAATTGTAGACCTGCGGTAGATAAATAAATAGCTGAGTGTCAATCCCTGCACTGCTGTGTGCAGACATGATAATTTTATTAACATGATTGTTATTCTGCTCTTTCAGTTCTAAAGAGTATTCGAAAGTAGTTGACATCTAGCAACTCTTGAACTTCTGTTATCATGTCAAATGAATTTTTCACTGCTTCTAATTGGTTTGCTTGTATTTGCAGCATCCCTTTGTATCTAGCAGTCAATACTACTTATGGAGTGGACGTGTCAAAGGAGTTGACTCCTCTGTGGATTTTAGGGCCACTGATTGTTGCATTTTATGTCAAGATGCTCCGGGTTTTATGGGCACTCTATGTCTTCAGCTTTAGGCAGACAGTTAAAGTAATAAAAAATATGCCTACCTACTATTTGGTAGCCTCAAGCTATGTTGCTCAGGAGAAGCTTAGAGAAGATGTACATGCTCATGTATTCGAGCCAGTGGCGAAAATTAAGAACTTAGACTACAAAGAGTTGTCAAGGGAAAAAATGAAGGAATTCGAAGAATGGTTCATGGATAAGTATCTTGATTTGGTGGAATCTATATGGCCCTTTTATTGTAGGACTATCAGATTTTTAAAGAGGGCTAATCTGATATGATTTGGTAATGCTCAAGTTTTAGGTAATCGCAAAGCGTTGAAGTTAGGTTTCTTGAAAATGTTTCTCTTGGTTGAGATTTTTGAAATAGAGCTGGCAAACCCATTTTAGACTCTTGGGTTGTTCTCATGTCTTCAGGCCAAGTCAAAGATCACAACAGCAGATTTTTCGAATTTCTGTGATTTTTTAGGGCATTCTTGCACAAGATTCCGATCATCTTGTTTCTTTTTGTATCATGTTCTTTGAGGTTATAAAGCCATAGAAGTGTTTCAACTTTACTGAGCTAATAATGGGCATTTGTATGTTTAAATGTGTGGTCTTTGTACGATATTTTTTTTCCATTTTTCAGATTTAGTGTTCTATGTCATGACTGATCTTCATTTTGAGTATGCCAGGTTTATCAGGTTTTTAAGACAAGAAGCAGGGAATTTGCCTTCTGTACGTTGTTGCTGCGCGCTGTACTAGAATCCTTTTGTAAAAACTAAAAAGTACAGTATAGATGGATCAAGATTCCATGTGGGATTCTCTCTGAAGGCATAAAGATTAATTTGGTTCCTCGGTTGAGATAAGGATAAAATTAATTATGCAACTTAATTAGTCTTAACTTTTTTTTTAATTTGACTTAATTAAGGATAATTTGCAGTTGGGAACGCTACGTGAGTAACACACGCACGTTGGACAGAGAAAAAAATATTTAATAACAGTCACATTGGCATTCTAAACTAGTTAAAATAAAAAAATTTGTGTACCATAAAAGCTAAAATTCCTAAATCATCTCTTCCTTCATCCTTAAATTTGAGGGAAGTGGAATATGGATCAAGGAAATCTGTGCGCTTTTCTGCAAATAACTCAACTCATAGCTGTAGTGAACTTGTCGTCAAGTTTAAGGTCATTTTCCTACTAGACCTGTGTTCGATTATAAAGGAGAATCAAAGATCTGTAACTGCAGTTTGAAGGCACCAAAGGAGGTTTTGTAGAGTGAGTCAAACCCTCGTGACAAAGTTTGCACAACAATGTTGGTATTGAAGCTTGCAGGCGTTTGTGAAGTCCTGAAATTGGTTGGACTTTTTGTATTCGACACTGCTAAGAATATTGGTACTAAAAGTTTTTGAAGTATTTAGGGGCAAACCAAACAGTTGGTGGTTATACATATCAAAACATTAGTCAAAATAAAAATGTCAAAACAAAAATTAAATTTTTAAATTTTTTAAAAAAACCTCTTAGAAAATACTCTCTCAATGCAACCCAAAACACGGTTTCTCACTCCCAAATCATAGCTTCTGAATCCTCTAAATCCAAGCACCTCACTATAGTAAAATCTGAAGTTCGTTCGTTAACTCACCATCAAAACAGTAGTACCACCCAAACAATGCATTTAGTTGTAAAAGGCCCATACAATAAAGACGCAGGATCGTCCAAATTGCTACCTTTTCCATGTTATGTTTTTAGCCCAGAGAACACAAACAACGTAAAGCCGCCCTCTCTCTCCCTCTCTCTTCTCCTCTCATTCGCACTTGCTCATCTGGGATTACAATGACGCAATACTTTAAGATCTCCGAATTCCTCAAATTTCCCACCTTTTCTCTCTTCCCCATACGAATATGCTATTTGGGTATCCATTATTTCTCTTCAATTCAAATGGGTTTGAGTTGAAATCAGTCAACAAGCACTGTCTTAATTGCTTTTGGTAATAGCAATGCCAAGGCCTTAGCTCTTTTTTTTTTTCCCCCCCTCACGAGCTTTTGTTGAGTGATATCTTGTTATAGGAATTTGGCATTATCTTTATTTATTTATTTTTTTTCTTATTCAGGTTGTCCCCATTTTTACTTGTAAGTTTACTTGCTTAAAGTCATGAGCTGTTGTATAATTGAATTCCATGTTATGTGTTGTCTATCCAAAGATTTTCCACTTAAAAGTCATGGATTAACACTTGAATTGATATTTATCATTGAATTTTGATTCAGTGTTTAGATGTTTTACACTAGAATACCTACGAATTTTATGTGTAGTAGGAATTTTATATAAAAGCTCTGATATTTATCAAACTTCTTTATTTAGCTGAGTTTGTTGGAAAGGCCGTGCATTAAACTGCATTATAATTCTCAGAAGCTTAAAAATGCTGAGGGTAAGCTCCATGACTAGTTGAATAATTTTCAGATCTTTAGAATCCTGGTCAAAGTTGTGATTTACTACCATTAGTCTGTTTTGCATATAAAGGTTTTTGCTGATGTTACTAATGGGCAATGGTTCTGGAGCCTGATAGTTGTTGACAAGTTTGCTTTCCCTGTTAAGATATTAATAATTTCCAATCTCTACTTTATGCCTAAGATTTTCAGTGTTTGATATTCTGACTGCTATGCACACTACCGTTTTGAAGATTTTTTCTGAGATTATTCTTCTTGTACTGCAAGTAGTCAATTCGTGTCACTTCATAAGCAGCCTTCTAAAGTTAAATGGAAATTCCACAAGACGAAATGTGCTCTGTGCAACTTCTCAAGATCAGGCACAATGCAGTGAGCTCAATTCAGATAAGTTGGAGCCAGAAGATCATCATTCTACCGCTGAAACTCTCTCTCCTACAATCAGTTCATTCAATAATTTTCAAGGAGCTGATGGAAAATCAGGTTTAGTCTTGTTTTATAATTGCCCTTATAAGACAGAGGATGAAGTCATCAAATCTAATGTGCAAACGAACCAGAGCAACCTATTATAGTTTATGGGTCCTGCTGTTCTTGTAGCCTCATTCATTTTTCCTTCACTTTATTTGAGAAGAATACTCTCCACAGTATTTGAGGGCTCTTTGCTGACAGGTGAATGCATTCTCTCATATTATCTCTCTTTTGAGTAATAATTTCTTTCATTTTTTTCTGGTTTATGTATTGGGGAGCTTTAAGCAAGTAAATTAGAACGAGTGATGCAAAAAATAAACTATCAGGAAGGTTTTCTGGAAAAGGGGGTTGGTTTGAATGACTGTTGTTTGGGCGTGACCGTGATGGCAAGTAAACCAAACCAGGCTAGGCCAATGATCATGTTTATCAAAGACCGACTTGGAAGTAATAAGAACTGGCTTAAGTTTTGGCTTATATTAGAGCAGATGGGAAATAGTGACTGCAGGTTGTACAACATTGTAATGTTTATATATTCCTTGCCAATTTGATGAGCTTTTATATATTATTCTGCTTTTATTGCAGGATTTTTTTTTTCAGGGCTAAATGGTCCTTTGTTCTCTGTCTGCAGTTTTCCTTATATTGTTCTTCACAGAAGCTCTTTTCTATTCTAGCGTTGCGGTTTTTATTCTGCTCATAGACTATTTGAGGAGGCCTGTGGAACAAGCATCTGGGGAAAATGGAGGCACAAATCCCATGGCCCAGTTGGGACAGCGAATTTCTTCTGTTCCTGCCTTAGTATTGAGTCTTATAATACCTTTGGTGACAATGGGCTTGGTATGTTCATGGACTGGCCCTGCAGCTTCTGCTACCCTTGTTCCATACCTTGTGGGTATTGATGTTCAGTTTGCACTTGAGCACTACGCAAGATATCGGAAGTCACCTTCATGGCCTGTCATTCCAATAATCTTTCAAGTAAGCGGCAAAACTGTTGTGACTTATTTCTGACCATTTTTTCTTGTAGCTCCTTTATATGGATTAGGAGAAAGGATAGAAAGAAATCAATATATCCTTGGATCTTGTTGGTTTGACAATTTATTTACATATCATAAGTTCTATCACATGCACAGTTCATCTCACTATATTGCAGTTTGGGGGAAAAAAAAAATCTGTTTTGACTATCTATTTTTAATATATAATCACCCCTAAATACAAAATATTCTTTGTGATTAACAGGTCTATAGATTGAACCAACTGAATAGAGCCGCACAACTGGTGACAGCCCTATCATTCACAGTGAGAGGAGCTGAAACGACCTCACACAACTTGGAGATATCCAGTTCTTTGAGTACACTTTTGAATTTCCTTCAATTCCTTGGTTTAATCTGCATTTGGTCACTCTCTAGCTTCCTAATGAAGTTTTACCCATTGGCTGCCAGGACTGCAGAGTGACGCATGATATTAGTGTAATGATTGGTAAAATGATGTCCAACATTTTGGAGAAGATCGTGATTACTCTTGATTCAGGTAATCTATACATATAAGGCCTAAGTCCTCTGCTTCTGGCTAGTGGGAAGTTGAAACCAAGTGGATATCAAAAGCATTTTACCTTGTCCTAACATAGTAAAAGGTTGTGGACCTTGTGACACGATTACTAAGATGAAGATGCTAAAAGTAGGAAAATCATTGATGAAAGTTGCAATGTTGCAATTTCTGCTATTTTGCTTACTGTTTCTAATCTTGTTATCAGAGTGCTAGACAACATTTGTTTTCTTTAAGCAGCCATATTACTGAAATTGTTTCAGAAGTCATCTAGGCTGGTTAAGGTATTTGTGGATTGCTGAGATTAATCATCTCTGCTCCTCATCTATTAACTGAAGTAGTCACTGAAATTTTGTTCTATACAAGAAATTTTTCTAAGCATCTTTGATTCGTAAATGGAAACTTTATATTGTTACTCCTGTGCTGCTTTTCACTGAGAATCTCATCTTTTTGCTCAAGGTTTTAGGTTTAGAACCATGACAACATCTTTTATAGACCTAGCATGTTGTGACGACTCATCACGTTTCTCTGAATTCCTACAGGTTTTAATTTTCTGGGCTCTAGCTATTTCCTTGAACGATCGTGACGTTGGTGTTTAGTTTTTTAAATTACACTTTCATGCATATCTGTCATCAATATGTTTTATACATAACTGTTCTGATATGAAGAATAAAATGAGCTCGTGACTGCTTTTGGAAGCTACGAATGAGCTAAGGATGAAAATGCTGAGCAGGTAATAGTTAATTGTAAATATGAGTGTACCCAGCAAAGAGTAGACAACTGTCCGTATTTTGCTACCGATGTAGTATTGGGAGATTATTTAGATATAAGGAGGAGAATACTCTTGTATTTGACATCTTTTTTAATAATGGCAACTGCATCATCAACTTTCCAGCTCATTTTCCACTTTGGCAGCTCAAGACCATCTGATACCATTAGCATTTGGCAGTGTTTTGATAAAATTGGAAATCAGTTCAATGATTGGGTTTGGTTAAGATGAAAAATATTGTCGAATTAAAAAGCCAATTAAAATTAATGAATTGGATAAAATTAGTTTAATTTAAAATTATAATTAAATTTTTTTAAAATTAAATTTTTTATTCCGAATTTAAATGTTAAAATATTATTATATTTTTATTTTTAAATATTTTAAAGTATTTTTATATATTATTTTATTTTTTAAATAATAGTTTTTTAATCAAATGAGTTAAATTAATCTAATGGAGTCAATGGAAAAATAATCAGTTAATCAATTCAGTAACTGATTCGGTTGTAAAACCAATGGCATTTGGATTTCAGTTATACTGTTTCTGATAAAGCTGTAGTGAAAGCGGTACACCAATAGTGGTCAGCAGCTAGTTGTCCGATTAGTAAGAGTTGTAGATCCCATTGATCAGAGGACTCAACATAGTAGGTGCAGTATTATCCGAGATTAGTACCGTTCCTTCTAATACATGGTTAGAGCTGCCTGCTGGCCATTGGAACATGATTCAGAAAGGACGTGCACACCTTCCATTATGAAAAGAAAAATGTTTTCTGAAACTATAGGCATATTCTCTGCAAATCATTTCTATTGCCTGTTTCTCTACTTAAATAGGTAATGTTAGATAGTTTTCTTGCTCCAACAGAAGGATGCATGTTCTATCATAAGAGGAATGACATAATTAGTCGCCATTTGCTTCTCTTGGGTCATTAAACAATCTCATTATTTTACGGAATAGTGCTTTTTTTTTTTTTTTTTACCTGCAATGGAAATTTCTGCTATGGTGCATCAAAACTATATTTTGGTACAAAATACCAAAATATAGCTCTACACCATATCATCATCATAGGTTCCCTCATTCCCTTCTTCAATAATGTTACATTACCTTCTTCTTTGGCTGTATCCCTTTGTTTGTTGCCCTTTGTCTCTGGATTCTCTGATAATTTTGAACAGAAATTATTTGCAAGTTTGGTTAGTTTATCAATTAGGTAGGAAAATGATGTATTTGTTTAATTGAGGATGGCATGGCAACTTGTCTTGTTTGTCCTAAGAAGATATCTTCTTGGTGTGACTTTTATTGTTGTTAGATAACAATATGAAATTTGGTTGCAGATGGTACAAACATATCTTCAGCATGCAGATATGCACAAAACAGAATGTCTTTTTGACTTTAGTATCAATGAATGTATGGCACTTGGGCCCATCTTCAGTACAGCTATGCATCCATGATCCATACGTGAGAAAGACTTTTGGCCAAGATGCTAAATATTATTATTAACCCATGCTTTTCTTATACTCTGTGCAAAATAAACAATTCTAATCAGTCAATCACAACAGGATATCATACTGGTTATTGATCCTTTTATCATTTGATTTTTCTTTTTAAACTCCTTTTCTTCTAATTATAGGGGTATTTTCAAATTCAACTTCATTTGATATATTTTTCTTGAGAAAATTGAATTGATATTAAGTAAAATTGAGGTTAAAGACTTGAACAGAATTGAAATAAAGTATTAAAGTATAATTTTATTTGTTCTTAAAAGAGTACATCACACCTTAAATAGTGATAATTACCTTGCAGGGAATAACCACCAAATTAAACATCATTAGTACTGATAAACACCAAGCAGCCATCCTGACAAGTATCAAACAAAAATTAAAAATCATTAGCAAAAATCAAATATCATAGCCGCTAAATAAAAAATCAAGTTAAGCAAGAACATTCGAACATTTTAATAATTCAGTATTTGATATAATCAAAGAAGGATATTTTTGAAAATAAAAAGCAAAATTTATGGTACTGAGTATGTTTAATGCAGGGATATGCTGCTATATTGAAGGAAAAGCCATGGATGGCACTTGGGCAATATTTGCTTTTCTGCAAAAGCAAAAGGTAATTGCCTTAAGCACTTTGGGTTACAAAATGGTCCATGTAGGCATGTACTTGTTTCATTGCCTGGAAAATTTTGATGGGACAGACCCTGTTGGAATTTTTTGTTCATATTGGTTATCTCCGCTTAGATCCTGAATGTCTAAGCAAAGGTGTAAGATATAAAGCTACCACTCAAAGCTATGCAAATTCCCTATCAAATATGAAGTGAACTTCCTTGTCCTTGTACATGTGGTTTCTTTTTCAGAAGAATCCTTTCTCTAGTGTGGGGCAAATTCCCTTTATCTAGTTTAATAAGACATAATTGGACCCATGAAGGAGTTATTTTTACCTATGAACCAGTAGCACATGGTCTTGGCCCTATTCTAAGTTTTATTATCATTGATAACTTTGTTCCTACTGTAAACTTCATTGTAGTTGTTTTGCTCTCCTGTTTTCTTCTTGTATTCAATTGGGTATTAGGTGGTTTTAGGTGGAGGGAGAAAAGATTAATTATCTGGACTCTACACATAAAAATTCAACTCAGAATATAATTTTAGCTGAGAAAATTTGGAATGTTTTAGGTGCAATGCACTCATCCACTCACCCACCCACCCAGATGTGTACACGAGAAAAAAAAAAAAAGATAAAGACAAATAAATGAAAACTACTCCACAAATACATTTAGAAACATCATCATAAACCTACAGGAAAACCGATTTTAACTATTCAATCCGAGGCAAGCCTAATCAAGTTATAGTTATCTTCGTCCCTTTTCAACTGTGTTGACAATTTAAATCCTTGGATTTTAAATACATGATTTTTATTTGAAATTATTTATACACGCATCAATTAAATCATATTTAATTAACGCGTCTAAAAATTATTATAAATCGAGTGGATAAAATCATTTTAGTCAAAAATTGTATGTGTCAAAAAAAAATTATCGTTAATGCGAGTGAATGACACCATATTAGCAGTATATTGAGGTTTATGTTTTCTCGAAGTATCCCATAATTTCGGCGACATAATGGGTGTATACCTACATATTTAGGTTGACAATTGTTGAAAGATTAATTGACTGTAGCTCTTGAAAGTCAAATTCTACTTAATTTTTTGGAATAATCTGATGGATTCTTGCTAAAGGATATGGGAAACAACAAAATGACCAGAGACACCCCATTTCTTGGAGTTTTTTTTTTTTTTTTTAAGGGCACAAGTGCAAGTTGATATTTCACTAAATTATGTGTTCTCCATACAGCAATCCCTATCAGTATCACTCCAGCTTGTCTACATACGCTGTCCCACCTTACAAGCTAGCTACTATTCATGGTACTCTCCTTTCGTGTGAGAGAATAAAAAACAAATCTTTCAGCAAACCTCACGAAAAGTGTGAAAAGAGACTGCTACCCCTTGGCCTATGAGTCAAAAGATTAATTACCACTAAAGTATTATTGTTAACTTCCTATACAAAATGATGATTAGGCTTGCCTTCTTCAACTGCACTATATAAACTTCAAAGCTTTCATCATCCCACCAGTTTAAACTTTTCTAAGAGTATTTTTCATCAAATTCTCTCCTTTCATTCCTCATTCCTTCTCTGTCTTGTCTCTTGTTTTCCTGATTCTGTTCAGCTTGAACTTTTCTTGTTGGTTTCTTTACCTTTTCCTTTTCCTTCAATATGGAACTGAGCTTGCAAAGAAGCATTGACTGTCCTTTAGAAGAAAGAATCTGATACTCCTCTAATCTTTGTGATGCAACTTGAAATGGGTAGCTTTCAAATCTGTCATATGTTGCTGTTTTTGGCAGTTGTTTTTGCTGTTTTTGCTGCAGCTGTTGGTGGAGATAATTCAACAGACTCCTATTGGCTTCTGAGAGTTAAATCGGAACTAGTTGATCCTTTAGGAGTTCTTGGCAACTGGTCTGCAGGAACTCATATGTGCAGCTGGAATGGAATTTCCTGTTCACATAATCAAAAGCATGTTGTGGGGTTGAACTTGTCAAGCTCAGGACTATCAGGTTCCATTTCCAACGAGCTCTGGCATCTTGCTTCACTCGAAATGCTTGATTTTTCTTCGAATTTTCTTGCTGGTTCAATTCCTTCTGAACTTGGAAAGCTTCAAAGTTTGAGGATACTGCTTCTGTATTCAAATTTTTTCTCTGGTAAGATTCCTGAAAGCATACGTTTTTTGAAGAAATTGCAAGTTCTTAGAATCGGAGATAATATGTTATCAGGTGAAATTACACCAAGTATTGGCAACTTGACTAAGTTGAGAGTTTTGGGTCTTGCTTTTTGCCAGTTTAATGGAAGCATTCCAGTTGAAATTGGTAATTTGAAGCAGCTAGTGTCTCTTGACTTGCAGAAAAACAGTCTCAGTGGTCTCATACCAGAAGAGATTCATGGCTGTAAAGAGCTTCAAAACTTTGCAGCAGCAAACAACATGCTTGAAGGATATATTCCTGTTTCATTAGGAAAGCTTCAATCACTGCAAGTGTTGAATTTGGCTAATAACAGCCTTTCAGGTGCGATTCCTGTTGAGTTGAGTCAACTCTCCAACTTGAAGCATTTCAATTTGCTTGGCAATAGATTGAGTGGCCAAATTCCTTTGGAGCTCAATCAGTTGGTTCAACTTGAGAAACTTGACTTATCAGCAAATAATTTTTCAGGACCAATTAACCTCTTGAATACCCAATTAAAGAATCTTGAAACTTTGGTTCTGTCCAACAATGACCTTACAGGAAGCGTTCCAAGCAACTTCTGTCCCCGGAATTCAAATCTGCAGCAACTTTTCCTGCATCAAAACAATCTGTCTGGCAAATTTCCTTTACAGCTATTGAACTGCTCATCTTTGCAACAACTAGACCTCTCTGATAACAACTTCGAAG
>CATIWR010692060.1:0-37292 GCA_949677035.1 Omphalea diandra | reverse complement strand
GCGTGTGTGTGTATATATATATATATATATATATATATATATATATATATAAACAAATGTGTTTGTGGGGTGTGACAAAAAAAGAGAGAGAAGATATTTGTCTCTATATATAAAAGACTCTATATATATCTTTTATAGAGTTATATATTGTTTAATATATTTTTTCTTTTTTTTTGTCTCACCTTCCAAAAATTATTTTTTTTATATATATATATATATATATATATATATATATATATATATATATATATATATATATATATATATATATATATATATATTATTTCTAGTAGTTATTAAATTTTCCATATTTTATTTAATAATTTTCTATTTAAAGATAATAATTTTAGTTTTTTTAGTTAATTAATTTGCAAATAGAGCTTGAAGCTTATATATATATATATAGGAGGCTCAATAGGTTGAAACAACATTGTGACTATACAATAAGGGTAATCTTTTCTTTTTAATAACTCTCATTATACTGATGGATGAGAATAATCGAATTTGAAACTCTACTCATTTCATAATACATTTTACCATAGAGCTTAAAGCTTTTAAAAATAGATAGCAGCATCAAAACACGGTGATGCATGTAACAGTGAGCCGAATTTATATGCATTGCAGGTCAGTGGCCTTCTACATATCTTGCAGCAGAAAAAATTCTAGAAAATGATTATATTGTTGTCCTATTCGAAAGGTGTTTATAAGATTTAGATTTAATATGGCTTTATGCTTAATTATGGCTAAAAAAATGAAATTAATTACAGGAAAATAATTATAAAATATTTGACACCACAAGGGAAAAGGATATCTTTGTTGTAATTTTAATAGGATTAATGAATTGAAGGAGGCTATGATAGCGAAAGAGGAATTATAGAAGTAATTGGAGATGAAGCTAGCTGTTGTTAAAGAAAAATTACTTTGCATGAAGAGCAATGATGCCAATTTGAATGTGGAACGAGACACATTGGTTCTCGAAAATGATGGTTTATGATTGGATTTGGAGAAGCAGGCAGAGAAGGGAAAGATGTCATTGAATGGTCTATGTGAGGCTTTAATGTGGGTGAGATTGAAGGATAGTCTTTTATGAGTTTTAAAAATTAGATATGGCAACATTTTTTAATGAAGAATCGTTTCTGTCGGGGGGAATAGAGAAATCTGTCATTGTTGTAGCAAAGTTTAAGAAGTTATATTATTATATTAGTTGATTCAAACAGTAATAAAGGAGGAATAACTTAGGTGAGTTAATTAACATTAACTATATGTTGATGTAAGCCTTGTGAACCTAATTTTTAATTTTACACGACGTCCAATCCCGAAGAATTCACTTCAATTCTTAATTTTAGCTACTGGTGCTATTAAAATAAATTTAATTATTTTTTAATGATATTTGTTATTTTGTGAGTTTGGATGATATTGTGAAAAATCAGATGACTTAAATTTGTTTTATTAATAGGTCATGTCAATCTTGATATGATCTATCGGTCGATTCATTTTGAGTTCGGATTATTTTAGTTTGTTTGAATTCGGGTCTTTTTTTTTAATGGATCGAATATCTAGATTGGATAAAAAATTATCACCTCTAAATACACTAACCAATACATATTTATATGATTTATTTTTTATTTAAATGAATTTCTCAAAATATAAAAAAAAAAAAAAAAATTTCTTCTCTTTTGTTAAAAGTGACTTTGGTTTTCATTGTCAAAAAAAAATTTAATTATCAATTTTTCTAAATGTGTCAAATATTTAAAAAGAAAAAAGATATATATTTTTAAAAATATATTTTCTGCAAAACAAAAGCAAAACCTTAGTTTTTGTTAATTATGAATTTCTTTTGAACAAAGTTTACTCGGAAAATTTTATTATCATAAATGGATTTCTAAGATGCTATTGGAGAACTCGATTTTTAAATGAAAGTCTTAGAAAGTTGCATTAAACTTACATATCTAAAATGCGCATGGCATGTAAAATTTCCTCATTTAATTCAAAAGGTAAACGGCATATTTATAATTATTGCCATTCTATTTAATATTTAATGTCCATGTTGTGGTTGTGTCCATATTTATTGGTCAATTTTTTGTATTCTTTTTGTTGAAACAAACCCAAGAATATGACTTTTAGTATATCTCTAGGGATATCCAAAATTATGAAAGCTCCATATATAAAGTGAGAAATGGGGTTCAAATTATTGCATGAACCAATAATAACCAACATAGAAAAGCTTATGAAAGAGGAAGGTTATTTCCATGCATGGCAAAACAGTGCTCACATTTTGAGGTATTAGACTAGTGATTCATTACTCAAATGTTTATTTAATAATACTCAGAATTTAAGTTATTCAACTAGGAATTTGGTATTAAAATGTTTATTTCACAATATAAGATATTAAATTTTCAAGTTAAAAATCATAATTTATTTCAAATCAAAATCTATTCAAATAATGCATATTTTCTTTCTTGTTAAGAATATCTACTAAAAAAGTTCACAAAAAAAAAAAAAGATTTTGGCACATCCCCCAAGCAAAAATTTTTACTTTGAGGCCAAAAGGAAGGCCCATGGACAATTATTGTTGAAAAAAAAAGAGCCACTTGATGTGGTCCTAGTTTATGTAGTCTGGACCAGGAAGCCTATCCTTTTGCCCCCTCACTTTCTCATCTTGATAGGGTCCATTTCAAAAACCTCACCAATTTGACATGTAGCTTTTAGTGAGTCTGTTCAAGGGTTAGCATCAACTCAAAGTTGCTAACCCACTAGGCCTTTAGTACACATAAAGGATCCAGAGAATTATGCAGTACCCTAATTTTTCTTTTTAAGAAAAAAAAAAAAAAAACTTGGGAGAGTAAGAGAATTGGATGATATAAAATGGTCTTGAAACGAAAGAGTAAAAGAAAAGCCATGTAAAGAAACATGTAGGATACCACTCTCCTCTCTTAAGTGTGAAATTAGGAATCTCATGATTGTACAGCAGCCTCAAGAAACAATGGTTTTAAAAAAAGAACAAAAGGCCCCATTTCTATCGGGATCACTTGTATCAGAACTCAGCAAAATGACATATGGGCCAGCTTCCACTTTGGACTACCTCCCATTTCAATTCAGATAATCACTTACTTTTCACTTTTATCAAGAAAATTTTTCTTTAAAATAAAAAAATAACATTTAGATAAAAGCTGAAGATTGCATATTATATATATATAAATTTTCTCAATTTTATTTGTGTAGAGGGAGACACCCGAGTCACAGGAAGATGATCCTCTTGCTTGACCCCCAAGATAGTTGAAGAAAAATTTATGTTTCAAGTCAGCAATATATAAATCAAAACATGTGACAAAGTATCTTAGGTTTGATTTAAATATTAGTTTTAAGAATGATAGAAAGGAACACAGCAGACTGACTGAAAGATACATAGCAAGAAAATGATCTTGATAGTGAGGTGAATGAATTATTTAGGACATATTTAACATTGTCTATACTTTCTGAGGCACTTAGCCCTTCAAATACTCTTCATTTCACTTGTCACCCAAAAAAAAATAAAAAATAAAAAATAAAAACACTACCCATAAATCAATATCTATCAGACAATATAATACAATAGAAAACAATACAAGAGATTCCATAAACTACAAAAAGCAAAAGGTCATTTTTATTTAAATAATATGAACAAGATACAACTAGACAGTATCATATACTTGTAAATAAAAAAATTTCATACATTTGTAACTTGTGAGCCTTTAGATTGTTGAGTCGGGACGCATCAAGATTCGAACATCGAAATCGAACAGTGCATGGGAGCATTCCCATGGGGATATTGTAGGAGTGCTCCACATCATATCCTTGTTATAAGTAAAATAAGTGTTGATGCACTTTATATTAATTCTATCCTTTCTTAAGATAACAATAATTATCATTTTCCCTTTCTCCAAAAAAATAATAATAACAATTATCATTTTCCCTGAGTTGTATGATTATGATAATGAACTAAAAGAAAACATCGCCAACGTCTCAATCCAACTCCTTTCAAGACGGGCCAAATTTACAAATGTGCCCTTCCATCTCTATCTCTTTCCCTATCTTTTTCCTTAAATTCTTTATTTTTTTTAATTTTTAAAGATTACACATAAAGAAAAATCAAGAAAAGGAAGTAGATGGGATCATAACAGAACACTAGCTAGCCAAGTCTAAATTTATGTGATGATGGGCTGTATGGACGTGTGATTAAACAGTTTGTATTAAGGTCTAGAACATCTCTTTTTTTATTATTATATTATCTTTTATTTGCAATTAAAAAAAAAAAAAAAAAAAAGAAAGAAAGGTCAAGGAGAGATTATACATACTATATAACTTGTCCTGCCTAACCGGCACTTGTGGGATAATCCGTGGACATAGCATGGCCACGTTTCTTATCATATGAAAATATAAAGAGAGATTCAAAGCACATATTCTAGCTACCACCATTTGAACATGAAACTTTTGATCACAAAAATCCAAGTTTGGTGGCAAGAAAGATCAAGAAAATGAGAGAGAGAAATTTGGAATCTTTCATGTTGACAAATAATTGGGTATATATCTTAATTGCAACATTAAGGGGCATATATTTGTTAGTTCGATATAATTATTCTTTTTTTAAGTAAATATTATATATATACAACATATAACTAATTATGAAGCAGCCACATAATACTTGTAATTCATGAAAACTAGTGTATCATTTAGCATACAGTGATACTAAATATGAAGTCATTTGGAAGTTATTTGAAATTGATTAATATCGATTTTCTTAATTCTAATAAGTACTTATTGTGAGAATATAATAATTAATATAATATGATATTATTTAATGGCTCAAATTTCACCATTATTTTCTTAAAAAAATAACAAAGCACTCATATCAAAATTTTGTAGTATGAAAAACATATTTCAAAATTTTATAATTGTATTTGTTATCAAAATAATAAATTTTTTGTTTTAGAATTTGAATTTGATTTTTTTAATTTAGCTTTTGATTAAAACAGTAACTCACAATTTTTTTTATTTTATATAGATTAGTTGAATATTTCTGAATAAGGATATATTCATTTAATGAGAAGTGGGATCCCTTCAAAATTATAAAAAAAAAAAATTATAATATAAAAAGATTGGACTCCAGTTAGAATTAATATAGTTACGTACCAATAATCAACTATCCATTAATAATTTTACTATAAATCCAATCAACTTTATGCTAGTTAAATTAATTTATCTCTTGCAATGGCATTTTAGTATAATAATTTAACTCTATGTTTTCCCTTTTGTTTCTATTTTTCATATAAATGAAAATTATATATTCAAGTGCTTTGCATTTTAGCTTTCGTTCAAATCCTTTCATGCTCCTTGATTTTCATTTTTCTTCAATTGCCTTTATAAATTTCCAGAATTTCAATGATTAAATTTGTATTTTTTTTTTTTTTTTTTTTTTTACCTTTCAGCATTGAATTTGGCATTATTTAAGAAATTTACAATATTTTTCTCTATTTTAGAAATCAATCAACAGATATAAATTCATACTTGATTAATGAACTTCAAATATTTTCTAGATCTGCCACAACTTTTGAATTAAAATATATAAGTTATTTTACACCAATGATTTGAAACATAATAGATAAAAGAAATTTAAATGACATTACTGTTATGTCTTTCAATTATAAGAGTATTTTTATTTAATACCTAAGAGTACTTACTTTATCTTTTCTTAATTTTGTCTTTTCATTTGGTAGTCTTTCATATAATTTTTTGTTTTCATTATTCTTTTTGTCAAAAATTTTTCCTTTCGCTTTCATTCAAAGATTTTAAATTTAAATTAATTAAATATAATAAAAATCAATTTAAACTATAAATTATAATTGATTAAGACATTACATTAGAAATCAATCTAATGATTAATTTAGTCGAGATTTAATTTTTTATAAAAATAATTAAAATATTTATTTTTTAGTTATATTTATCAATTTTAACTAAATTAAATTATTTAAAATATTCAAACACATGAAATTAATAGAGAAAAAATTTTGCCTATAATGTGAAGTTTGTTATAAGTTTGTATGATTGCAATTTGATGAAAAGAATTTTTGGAGTGAAAAGTTATATAAGATGTTGAGAAAAGAAGAAACAAAACGAAAAAAAAGAAAAAGTAGGAATTTAGATATTCAATAATTTTTTTCACAATTGAAAAATATAGTAATAATGTCATTTAAATTTATTTTCGCTACTATATTTTAAATTATGTCACATATTATTATAATAAAATACAATAAAAAGAATATAACATGGAAAAAAATATTTAACATTCATCAATAAAAATGTATAAAAATTTCCACATTATAAACATTATTGTTCAAGTTGTTACTTGGAAATGGTGAGAAAACGATTTATATTAAGAATGGCTTTTGCATCATCAAATGTTAAATATCATATTAATTCCGATGAGATTTTTCTCTTATCCAAAAGAAGGGCTAACGGTTGAAGACATGAAATAAATGCAAGGATACTAAGTCCAACGACTTCTGTCGGGTTCAATTTATTGTTGAAAAGCAAAACGACCTAACTACTGACGTTATTATTTATTTATACACCCAAACGTCCTAAATTTTTCTAAAATATAGATAAAATATATCAAGAGCATGAATAATTATGTGGATTTTATTTTATTAGGTCACCGGTTATATATATATATATATATATATATATATATATATATATATATATATATATATATATATCTCGACATGAACATTTTGAGAGTTGTAATATTGTATGTAGAGGATAGCTAGCACACACTATAAATAGAGTTATGAAACCAGCCAAAATATATATATATATATATAAAGCCAAAATATATATAAAGAGTTGATGCGGTGATACTTCCTTATGTTTATGCTGAGGTGGCAACATAAAGTTTGTTCAATCTATTTCAACAAACAAACATATTAATGACAAATCATTCATAAATTTCATTCAATACTTATTTTCTCATTTTCTTTATATCTTATCACTTTTCGTTAAAACCTCTATATTAAACAAACACTCACTCACACCATAATCATATGTCTTTTCAACAATTTCAAACTACAATATACCTATATAAGTCATCTTATCACACCAATTTTTCTTCCTAATATTCATCTATAATAGAGTAATTCAAAATTCTGTTACCAGTAAAAAGGTATTACACTAATAAATTTATGTGTTTATTTTTACGAATAGCATGTTTCCTTTTACAAAATGATATGTTAAACTAATTAGTTTGATAATATAATGAAATAATTGAAGAACCAAATCCAAATGATGTCAATCAAATACATTAAAAATCTTTAGTAAGTATCATTTTATAAGAAAACATTTGTTGCATCTTTTGTCCATCAAGACCTAAGTCATCATAAAAAATGACGTATACGACCCCTTTGTTGGTGCCATTATTACCATGATTTATTGTTTTATCTATTATAGTGTTGTCACTGATAACTAATTTATTATATATGGAGATATCTTGATTTATAGATCAGTATAGATTTCACATTTTCTTAAGGTTTTATTTATAATTTTTACATATTGATTCAACAACTCAAATAAAGTTGAAATAATAATTTGTAACTAAGAAAGTACTTTATTGATGTTTATTAAAATTCTTTTACTTTTAAATTATTATAGCATGTATGATTAATTTTTTATGAAATGGTATTTAATTATATTATTATTTTTTTAAGTGTATAATTATATTTTTTTGTAATAATTTTATTTTAATTAGATTTTATGATATTATAATAATAATAGTTTAAAAAATAAAAAACATAAATAAATAAATAATTTAATATCAATTTCAAACTATGTAAAGTGTGAAATATTGCTTGCTACTTTGTTGTAAATAATATAGTGTACATCTTTTATTCAGTTCTCTAACATTATTAATTACTTTTCATTCAAATTCTTCTAGTAACACAAAAATTAAAAATATGATAAGAATGAAGTTACTTCGACTCAACTTGCAAAATATTCAAATTTGAAGAGTCAGCGTGACCTCAAATTTTATAATATCAATTTAAGTAATTATTGAATCTAACAGAGTATTTGAATATTTATGTAAACTATATAAAAGTTATCGATATGATTTATTGTTCTTCAAGTTTATTCAAATTTTTATCTAAAAATAATAAATATATTTGTGAATAGAGTTATTATTTTTTAATTAAAGACAAATATTTAGAAAGATTTAAATTGAAAGTACAAATTACTAAATTAAATCAAGTTAGGTGCCTGAGTAGAATTAAATTCAAATATGCAAAGGAACCACTCATCTTGACTGTATAAACTTTACATTTTTTTTCTAAAAGAAATCTTTTAATTTTAAAATATCTTTTAAATTCTTGATTTTTCATGTTTATCGATAAAAACCTTTTTTTTTTAACAAATTCATTAACCCTGTGTTTGAAAGAGGGAGAAAATGGAGGGAGAGAAAAAGAGGGGGTGGAGGTAGAGGGAGAAACATGATTTTCTCTTGTTTGGAAGATGGAGAGAAAATTAGGAGAAAACAATCACTTGGGCCCATCATTTGTAGTCACCCAAATTTGAGAAGAAAATAACGAGAAAGTAATGTGAGAATTTAAAGTTAAATTAAATTTACAAAATTGCTCTTATTTTCTCATTTGTCTATTTTTTATTAAGCTTAATTATATTATTATCATAAAATAATAATAAGATTAGTATTAAACATAAAAATACTTTATTTATTGTAATTAAATATGAAATTACTTATTTATTCTTAAATTAAATATAAACAAATTATTAGTAAAAAATAAAAAAGTTGTAAATCAATTATATTATTATCATAACATTTTTTGTAATTAAATAAAAAATACTTTATTTATTCTTAAATTAAACATAAACAAATCATTAGTTAAAAAAATAGTGTACATGTGTGTACATATTGTTTTATTTATGATAAAATCTTGTGATAGCATGATAAAAGGTAAATAAGTCTTTTTATAAATTTATAACTCTCTTCACTTTATTTTTATATTTCACCAAATAAAGAGAGTAAAAATTCTTCCCCTCATTTTCACTCCATTCTGAACAAATAAAGAGAAAATAAATATTTTGTTTCTCTCATTTTCTCTCTCCTTATTTTCTTCCTCTTCACTTTCTCCCTCCACTACCTTTCTTTCCCAAATAAAGGGTAAGAGTGTAACCAAAATGATCAATCACAAATTATATCCTGAACTCGTGTTTAGGATGTTATATGGTCTTATGTATCAATATGTTGCTTTTTTTTTTAAAAAAAAAAAACGTTTTGTTTAGTTTTTTTAAGTCACACTTATGGAGTTTTTGTTTGAAAATAATGACTTCTTTGGTTTTCTGGCAACAAAATCTATAATTTAAGTTTTTCAACTACGATTTTTTTATTTTAAAAGTTTTATTTTTAGTTTCAAGTTTCACTTGCAGTTTTTTTCTTATTCTCAAAATCTTCTTTTCTGCTTCGATTTTTATTGAGAATAAGGACACAAAATCATGAAATTTTTATTCAAAATCTTTTCTTTACTAGAAAACTTAGCATTTGATGTTCATAATCATTTTTTTAGAATATATACTAATATAAGTTTTTGTTCTCGTTTTGTTGATATAATTTTTTTTTCGTGATTTTTGTTGTTATCAATAACTATTTGTTCAATTTTTGTTTATTTTTTTAGAATATATACTGATATAAGTTTTTGTTCTCGTTTTGTTGATATAATTTTTTTTTTGTGATTTTTGTTGTTATCAATAACTGTTTGTTCGATTTTTGTTTATATATTGGAAGACCTTGCATTTTTTTGTTGATATTCATGAGGAAGTATTATGGTAGCAATAAAAGTATTCATGGATGAGAATATGAAAAACAATCATCAATTCTTGAAGTTGAATTATAGGTACATTTATTATTGAACTATAAGTATATTGAAATTTCATTTCAATTTCAATTTACATATAATTAAATACTAATTTACTTATTTTTCAATAGTAATGTAACTACATGTTTGGTACAATTATTTGAAATTATAGATACATTATTATTGAACTACAGGTATATTGAAATTTCATTTCAATTCTAATATACATATAGTTAAATACTAATGTACTTGCGTATTTGATTTAAGAATAATATAGACAGACTCATTTATGAATGTATATAAACACAAAAATAAAAATAAAAATCAAATAAAATAGTTATTTCATCAATATAATAATAAAAAAAACTATTGTACTTATTGCAACTATCAATATTAGATATGAACAATCTAAAAATAAAATTGTTTTAGCATAAAATACTAGTATCATTGAAATCCTCAAAAAATGTAACAAGAGAATAAATATAGAGATAACAGTTAGGTTTTTGAAAATAGAATAGATGTAAGGATAGAAGTCAAAAAGGCGATGAAACACAAAATTATAGCTGAATATGAGAAAATTGGAGAAAATATAAAGCAACTTCAAAATCGTAAACAAAAGAAAACCAAATGGTGCAATTTTTATTTTATTCTCTTTAGCGTATATTATTTTACTTGTGATGATTAAGATTTCTTTTTAATGAAAGATAGGTTTTAGAGTCAGATTCATAATATAATATGAACTTGAGTTCATAATATAACCATTGATAATAAATTAGGTAATAAAATTATGCGACAAAAAGATTAATTGGGTCTTCAAACTTATACCTAAAGTTTTCAAAAAAATCCAATTAACTTTCATAACCTATTTTAAAATAATTAATATAAATTTTAATTCAATTAAATCCTAATTATTATAAAAACAAATAAAATCTACTTCCTCCACATTGAGCTGCCCTTCGAGCCCATCTTTCAGTTGGAAAGAGTGCAAGTGCGTGGGATCGTGTGATATTCCCATAAATACAATCTCCAAAATTTTTTATTTTTATTTTTTAATTAATAAAAATATCAAAATAAAAATTTAAATAAATTTTTTATTAATTTAACTTATATTTGAATTTAAAAAGTGAATTAATTATTTTTAATAAAAATAATAAAAACTTATATTATAATAGATTTAAATTAATAAACTTTATTAAAAAAAACTTACAAAATATACTTATTCATCTTCATCTTTAAAAATAAAAGTAAAAATAAATCTTTAATTCATTAGTTAGATTATTTTTATTTTTATTTTATTCTGAATGGCGAGAATAAAATAATTTATTTTCATAACATTTTTAATAAAGTTTGTTAATTTAAATACATTTATTTTTATTACAAAATAGTTAATTCACTATTTAATTTCAAATATAGATTAAACTAATTAAAAGTTATTATTTAATTTTTAATTTTGATATTTTATCATTTGTAAAAATAAAGTTTTATTATTTTTATTATAATTAAGATTTAATTTAAATTTGTAAAATTTATGTTATTCAAATTAAAATAAGCTAAAAAAGTTTATTTAAACTTATTTAAATTTCAGGTATAACTTTGAGAACTTAATTAAACTTTTATCTTATAATTTTATTATCAATTAATCTTCTATTAATATCTTTAGCAGATCCATTAAAAATGAATTTTATACACAACAATCAAGAAAATTGAAAACTATATTTTAAAGTTAAAAAATTTTACAATAAAAGCATATAAAATTCAAGTGATCTGACATGAGTTATTCTATATGAGAAATAAAATAATTTCCGTATAAGATCTCCCCTCTGCTCACGTTATCGATGATGACGTCTCCTACATACAGATTCTAACTCGCTTCTAACGTATCATTTGCCACGTCATTCATTGCAGCCCCATCCATTGGACAGTGCATACACTATCCATCGATTGTTAACGGTTAGATGAAAATCAAACTTTGCAGTTACACTAATCAACCGGTCACAATCCTACAAATAGGCAATGTATCGGTGCGCTGTGTGCAAATGACTCCGAAATGCTGAACAGTACGTGTAGAGTATACATATAATAACTTCAAAAAAGTTCTAGAGCAAAGGGGAAGTGAGAAATTTGTTTCTTTTGTTCATTTGATTTTTTTAAAGGGTTAGATAAGTTGAACTCATTGCTTAATTATACTATTTAATTTTTTATTTTTAACAGTTATATTAAAAATATTTATTATGCTATTTAATTTTTTATTTTTAAAAATTATATTTAAATATTTTTATTTCGTTATATTAAATAAGATTTTCGTCTATTTTTTACCTAATTTTCATTAGTAAAAAAAGAAAAAGTCAACAACATGAATTTTAAAATTGCAAAATGATCTTTTTCTTCCCCAATCTCCAGTCTCCTTCCCTTTTCTCGTTCCAAACATTTTAATTCTAATCCTTACTTATCAAAAAATGAATTTAATAAAAGAGTAATCCTTCACTAATTAACCTTTTAATCTCTAATCTCTAACCCTTCCAGAACCTAGAATGAGCACTACGACCACCAAACTTCTTCGGCTCGCAGCTCCTAGGATTGGCCTCAATTTGATTCAACGATAACTCTTTTTTGGCTTGTAGCTCCTTCTTGCTCTGCTCATTTACAAACTTTTGGTAGAACGTAACGAAAGTGGATGGCGTAGATCTAAGAGGTGTGACCGTCATCCTTGACACGGGTGCACATGTCTACGTTGGTGAAACAATGGCGTTTGAGGAGGAGGATGGGTTCGTAAGCCTTGAAGCGAAGCATCTCGAGTTGTTTCTAGCCACCACCAACTCGATTGGCAGTCGTTGTTAGTGATAGGTTGTGATTTTGTCGCATGTATGTTTATGGGCTAGTTCTGTTTGAGGTAGAAATGGTTGTTTGCAGGCGAAGAAGGAAAGGCTGTGGGACTTTGTCGTTTTGGATTAGAAGGATGCAATAATGATGATTATTTTGTTGTTTTAAGTGATTGAGGTTTGATTTTGAATTCGATCTTGAAGTTTGAATGTTTGAGGAGAGTGGAGCGATAGATTGTTTGCGATTTTGCAGACTTTAGTTAAAATGGATGATTGAGTTCTTGGCATATTGTTGATTGTTTTTTTATTGAATTTTAATTTAGATTAATTTTGTTTGATTATTGAATTTGATTTGACTTCAATTGTTGAATTTGTTTTGATCGTTAACTTCAGTTTGAACTTTTTTTTTTTTTTTAATTTGGTTGATTGTGTTTTTTATTTTTGGAAGCTGCTGTTGCATGGTACAAAATGAAAATTCAATTGAAGATAAAATGTATTATGGACTTTTCATATCGATTTAACATAAATTGTAACATAGTATAATAGAAGTAAAATATATAGATATTTTAATATAATTTTTAAAAATGAGAGGCTAAGGCATTTTTAAATGGTATAAATTGATTAATAAAAGATAAAATAATGGGTTAAATACTATGATCTCATGAACTTTTCCTTATCATACTACTCACTCTTTTATATATTTGTTATACTAAAATATATCTATATTTTGATTCTATTAAATCATAATGTTATTTTATAAAAAATTTTATCAAATAGATATGAAAATTTATATTATTCTTAATTTTAATTTGGCTACCACCACTAACAATAATACAATTATCATTCCTATCTCCTTTAATATTTTAATTAAATTTCTAAAAAATCATAGCAATATCGTATAACTTAAATTATGTAATACTTAATTATATATTAACACAATTAATACCAATATTAAAAAAAACTCTATATCCTATCAAATATTAAAACATCATAATTTCATTATGCGTTTACACATTTTTATTTATGGATTGTGCATTTAAAAGCACATACATAACATTTATTGCCGTATTATACTTGAAAATTAAGCATAAAACGGTCAAATTCATAAAACATTATATTGCACTACATCCATATAGCACAATAATTCAACTCAACCTAACAATGACAAAACCAAATTCCAACTCATCATAAAATATCAAAGCCTTAAATTTTACCTGATTATTTTTCATGTGATTGCTTCTAACATCAATTGATATTCCAATTTATAATCATAAAAAAAATAAAAATAACTTTAAGGTTCCAAAATTAAGAAAAGCAAAAAAAAGTAAAAATAAAAATTTTATGATTTCAAAGTACTAACAAATAGATAGAATTTAACATACACACAAATAAGATAAGAAGTAAACATACATATGGATTCGAGTTGACAGGTTAGGCAAATTAATTTTATTCGAGAAAGGTGAAGATGTACAATAACACGAGGATGAGGATGGTAATGTCAAACAATAGCAAAATGTTGGCTTTGTACCTAAAAGATTGAAACTTTATTTTTGTTGTCATATAATTTCTAACATTAGCACCAAGTAGTGACAACTAGTGTGCTTTATGTTTGTGATATTATCGTCGTTGATGTTACTAATATTAGTATTTGTTATTGTGGTTTTATTTTTGGTCTAAAAAGAAATAATTATAAATTTTGTATGTTGTAGATTTGTAGCGCTCATTATATAATCGTTAGGCTTCTAAATTCATTTATTATTGTTAAAAATATTAATTAAAGCAATATATATGAGAAAAGGGTGAAATTTGTTGTTGTGGAAAGAAGTGATGTAATCTAGACACACATATATATATAAAGTTTAAGAAGATGCAAATTTAAAATTTTATCTAAGATATATATATATATATATATATATATATATAAGCGTTGGTATTCTCTATATATATGCCACTTTCAAAATGGTATAAATTAGTTAATAAAAGATAGCGAAGTGAAAAATAAAATGTTTTGATCCCATGGATTTATTTTATTATACTATTTAATTTTATACTTTATCTATTTATTGCATTAAAATATAAAATTATGTTAGACTAAAATATCTTTCGATTAATTTTTTTAAAATTAATATAAAAAATTTATATTATCCTAATTTTCATTTTCTATACCTTAACAACCACTGTCACCAGCAACACAATCATTATTCACATATTCTTTTAATATTTTTATTAAATTTTTAAAAAAATTAGCGATAATATCATATAACTTAAAATAATTAATAATATATCTAATAAAATTAACACCAGTTCATATACAGAAAACCACAAATCTTATAAAATATTGAAAATAACATAATCTCATCATGCTTTCCCACATTTTCATCTACCAATTGTGCATTTAAAAAGAACTTGCATTGCTGTGCTGTACTTGAAAGTATAAAACATAAAATGGTCAGATTCATAGAATATTACATGGCACTACATTCATATAACACAATTGCTCCTCAATTCAACCTAACAACAATATCCAAATTTCAACTCATCATAAAAATATAAAAAGACTAAACTTTACTTCATCATTTTTCCACGTGATTGCTTCTAAAATTAATTGATATCTAATATCTATATCATAAAAAAATAATAAAAAAACAACTTTAAGGTTTTAAAATTCTAATAGAATTCTAACGGATTAAAAGGATTTAATATATACATTAATAAAATAGGAGGTAAATACATATCTTGTTTAGAAAATATGAGATAGATGAATTAAAGTTATCGGAGAAGGGAGTGATGATGCACGTTAACATAAGGATGGTGACGGTTGGCTTTGCACCCAGAAGAACGAATCTTTATTTTTGTTTCAATATGATTTTTGTCATTTTTATCTTTGATAACAATAAGTAATGACAACTACTATATTTTGTGTTAATGATACTGTTGCCGCCGATGTTATTAACCTTAATGTTTATTATTATGATTTGATTTTCTGTATGAAAAGAGAGAATTGTGCATTTTATGCATTTTAATTTGTAGCACTGATTGTTTAATCCTTAGATATCTAAATCCATCAATTATTATTATTATATAATATCAATTAAAGTAATAAATATAAAAAAAGGGAGGAGTTTGCTGCTATGGACGGAAGTGATGATATCAGATATTGAATATGATAATGAATAAATGGGGAAAAAAAAAAAAAAAAGAGGAGAAGAGAAATTTGTTCTAATATGTTTAAGAGGTTAGAAGAGAATAATCCTAAAAACCAAACAAAAAAAAAATGATGCCATTAGGAGATAAATGAAAAAAAGTAAATGACTATAGAGAAAAATGAGAAAACAAAAAAAAAAAAATAACGTATGATTTTGAAATTTTAAAAATTTTAAATTAAATTTATTAATTTTTTTACATATTAAGTGATGATAATTTTGTTAAAATGAATGAACGATTAAAATAATTTAATGAAATCAAAATATAAAAATGTTTTAATATAATATTTATATATAAATAGAGACTAATATAATTAGGAAAAACCGAGGGTTCAAAATATTGAACCACAAAAATAAATGAAAATGTTAGAGAGAGGGGGCTCAATGGTCAATTTGATAAAGAGACGGGGGATGCCAAGGTGGCAAGGACAAAATGAGAACAGAGCCAAAAGACATAAGTGGTGTGAGGAGAAGACACGTGTTCCTATAAATATTGAAAAGCCGACAACGACAAGCTTGAAGATGAGATAGCATTAAAGAAAAAGGAAGAAGCAAAGTAGTTGCCTCCAAGACCCAACCTCTCACTCTATTGGTTACTTTCTTTGACTTTGAGGACACGTGGGACCCCCCAATTCGTGGAAGTTTTGATTGAGGTGGTGGGGCCCTAACAGCGGAAGGAAGCCAAGGGAAGGAATAAAAAGGCCAGGGGAGGCGAATCTTCGTTAAAAATAAAAACAAATTTTATTTATTTTTTTAAAAGAAGAAAAATTTGATAAATAAGTCAATTTAATATCTTTACATATAACATTGAAATTAAAATTTTTAAGGATTTTAAATTGTATTAGTTTTATATTAATTTAATGTATTCATTATTTTTAATTTTTATTTAAAATTTTTAAATTTAAAAATAAAATAAAAAATAAATTTCATTAATCACTTAATTAATTTTTAAATTTTATATATTATATAAATTATAAATTATTAAAAGCATAAAACTGAGTGATTTGTTGTTTAATTTTTTCATTCATTAATATAATGTTTGTTTTTCTTTTATAAGAATAATTAAAAGTAAAAAAAAAAATTTCGGATCGTTCTTTGAATGAATAAAAAAAAAAAAACAAATCAGTGATGCTCTGTTAGGTTGACGTGTGTATAGCGCGGTAGGGGAAGTGGGCTCCAAGGAAAGGAGGGGGAGAGGGGGCTGTGTTCCGTAGATACCGCAAACTGGATTTTTTTTTTTTTTTTTTTCTTTTAAGAGGAGGAGGTGGCACGTGGAATGGAGGGTGGTGTAGGACCCGCTTCGCATGCCTAAGCCCAGCAATTAGTGATCTGGGTGACGTGGTAGTTGTCGTCATCATTTAGAGAGGAATAATGAATTTTCTATTTATTTATTTTTATATATTTTGATTTTTGAGACTCGGAATTCAAATGCCAAAGAAATAAGATCTAATTTTTGTGGAAAGAAGGCAGCAAAAGAAAAGAGGGCCCGCCTGCCTAGAAGAGTCTTCACTCCTATTTGTGCATTTGCGCCAAGATTTTTTTTACGAATGGTATAACTTATAGTTTTTGTCCACATATAATTATTAATCAAAAGAATATCAATAATTTTTAATTACGTTTTATCCTCAATATCTATACTTCTAGCACACATTCCGTTGTTTTTATAGAAATTGTAATCTGAAAATTTTTATTTTTTTATTTTATTCTCAATAATGACACATCAAGAATATATTAATAGAATCATTATCACAAAATAAAATTCTTTTAATGAAAAAGACTGTTGTATGATTAATTCAAATTCACACGAAATGCAACTTTTTTTTATCCTTATCACTACCAATGTATATATTCTTTTGGTGTAAGTTAAAATTGTGAGGAGACTGCAATATATATTTAAAAGAAAATTATGCTATTATCATGATTATTTTTGTTTATATTAACAAACTTATGTTCAACTTTAATAATTATTATTTATTTAAAAGAAAAGAGTTTGAGTTATTTTCAAATATCCATTTTGATGCTTAATTAGCTAGATAGATTAAAAGTATAGAGTGCATATAATAGATACCGGATGATGAGCATACCTATTATGAGCTTCTTATATAGGAGTAGCTAGGTTTTTTCCTTCTCATATTAAGATTACCATTAACTATCCTATTTAAGATCAGAAGTGTAACTAGCATTTGGGAATATCAGCCTTATCTTTTAAGAATTATATTCTAATATAGGTTGAGGTACCTTTTATGGATGGGTTGGACTAGCTCATATTGGCTAATCTAATTATCATATGTCCGTTATAATTAGAGTATGCTCATGTCTTGATTCTCTGTGTTGATGATCTAATTTGGTGTAAGCTACCATTTTGAGCTATTAAGTTTATGTTTAGTTGTTACATCTTAGTCGAGCCAATAATATTGAGCTTTGACTTTGAGCACGAAGAATTCTAATTTTTATAATTGTTGAATGATTATAACTTTATAATTTTATATATAATATTAAATCAACAAGTGATTATAATAAATGATAATATGGTTATCCATTTGTAGAAAATCCTACCTATTTATTAAAATTTTTAGTTTCTATTTTTTCCTCTTTTTCTTCTTTTCTTTTTAAAATTGCCATCGCTGTAACAACTTTAAACTAAAACTTCTTATCGAATTTTTCTTGCGTCTGTCATTAATGCTTCTTATTTCTTCAACTAAAGTGTAAGCATTTTTTTTTCTTTTTCACATTCTTTTGATTATTTATTCTGCCATTTTTTAATAATTTCTGTGATGGAAAACCCTTCATCTTCAATTTGAATATTATATGTTTGAATTTAAAGCTCAAAATCTCAATTCTCTAGTAAAAAATCATAAAGGATATTGTTATCCTCTTCCCATTAATTCAAGGTGGAGCCATCACAAGTACAAATGAAGAAGATGTTACTGTTATTATGGAAGAGAAAAATGAAACTACGATTAATGAGAATGAGAAAAAAAGTGATGAAGCAAAAGAGTAAGGTGTTGTGGTAAGAGATATGAGGAAGTTGTGAATGATTTGTTGTGAAGAAAATTCCCCGCTCCCCTCCCCTTCCAAAATTGATCAAAGTATAAAAGCTAATTTGCAAATTTAGAGAACAAAGTAACTTGACCAAGTTGAAGTTGAACAAGATCCACTTTAAATATGACCTTTTTATAAAAATATAAATTCTCTAGTAAAAAAAATCATAGATGATATTATTAGCCCTTCTTTATTGATTCATGGTGAAGCCATCATGAGTACAGATGAAGAAAATGTTATTGTCACTATGGAAGAGAGAAACAAAACTATAATTGATGAGGAGGTGAAAACAAATGATGAAGTAAAACAGTAAGGTACGATGGCTGAGAGAGATAAGGAAGTTGTGAACAATTTATAAATATGCAAATTTTCCTTTTCAAAAATCGATCTAAAGTACAAGAGCCAATTTATAAATTTACAACAAAAAAGAACCTTTACTGAGCTGAAGTTGAATAAAATCTAGTTTAAATATGATTTTTTAAAGAAATATAAATTAGAGGTGCTAGGTGAATAAATTCGAGCTTTTAGTGACATGGAAGCAAACCAATTTATGTTATATGAGGAAGATATAAAGACATAAACTTGATTTGCATGACAACATTTCTAGAAGAGCTACTAAGAGCACTCAATCTTTCTATTTCATAAATAGTCCCAAATGCCCTAAGGATATTCATGAGCATGTATTTGTTGGCTCATTAGGAAAATCTTCCTATTTTTGCCAAAGTAATAAGGTATGTGTATTTAGTAACTTATATAAAGCCCAAAAAAAAAAAAAAATGCTAAAGTCCATATATAGTGATTATGACAAACTTGTGAAGAAAAATGAAGAAAAAAAATTAGTGATAAAGGTTAACTTTGCACTGAAAACCCAGAGAAAAAGAGATACCAGGCTATAGGACAATTTGAATCAAGCTGAACAATATAATGTAAATATGAAGAACAAATTAACTGTAATAAATTATGAGATATCAACATAAAAAAGAAAAAAGGAAGAGGCCTAAGCTTTAGATAATAAAGAGAAAGAAAGCTTCTATAATGCATATAACAATAAGATAAAAAAGGGCTTTGAGAAAAAAATCTTAATTAGGACTTTTCTTTAGAAGCCAACATACTTGATGATGATGAAAAAGAGGAAGAGGAGTAATTATATGAATTTGTATTAAGCTATTAAGCTCTTTTTGTAAAAGAAAATTTATTTATAAAAGTTAAGTTATTTCTTACAATAGCTAATCTAATCTATATAATATTGTATAAGATAAATAATATATAATAATGATAAGAAAATCATATAGAAAGTATAACCAACTTGATATGATCAAACTATGTTTTCTAAGTCATAATCATGAATAGCTTGGATAAGGCAAATGTATGTCTTAAAGAATCATGTACAAATAAAAGTAATGAAGTTCATAGTCATACAAAGTTATAGGTTGATAAGCTCTTTTAAAGTTCAAATTATCATGTAAAGTAGTGAGCTAATGAGCTCTTCTAAATTTGAATTAATTATCTAAAGTAATGAGTTGATGAGCTTTTTTAAAAGCTAAGTGATGGCCTTACAATACTCATAACAACGTAATTATAAGTTGTTAAAAATGTTGATGAGAAATCTTTTACCTATGATTGATTATGTCATTTTGATTAAGATAGTTAGTCATATAATTTATATACTCATGAGTTTTTGTCAGGTTCTTATAGCCATATCCTTATGGGCTTATTCTATTACACACCTAGGTAATTTAGGCTAGGTCTTTAAACTATTAAAGTTTGTATGGTTAATTGGAACTTGCATTACCTCTAACAAGTTAGGTTAGGCCTTAAATGAATTTTACACTAATATTATGGCTAAATTTTATAAAGGGAAATTCAAATGATGATAGCCAATAAAGTATCATATTTAAGGCATAAAATGAAGAAAAAATTTAGTTTTTATATGGAAATACATTAAGAAGAGAGAAACATAGGAAAAAAGGCCCACAACCTTTCGTTCATACTTTAAACCTTAGTATTTGGAGGGTAGAAATGACTATGTCATATGACCTATATGCATAACTTCCAAAGAAGAAAACTTTTATAAATGCGCAGGTAAAGGGAGAATCTTATCCATGCATTTACCTTGTTTGTGCTTACAATTTTACTAATTAGATAAGATGGAAAAGTTTAATTCAATATGAAATTTGTAAGCTTTATCCACCTTTGTATGGAGCATGTTCAAATGCATGAGGGGCACATAGATATCATGTCGTACATGTAGCATAAGGTTATCGCACAACACAAACCTCTTTAATTTTAGATTGAGTTTTGACCCAAAAATTAGCTTTTAGAGTCTGAAAGCTACTCTCTTTGATAACTTCCATCCTCCTTTTAGCTACCTTTGAAGGTCTAAAAGCTTATAACTTTAGCTCATCTAGTTCTTTAAATCTTTCTTAAGCACTCTTGCCTATACTATGTAAAGCTAAATGTTGTTGAGATTCCATCCAAAAGAGGATACATAAAATCAAGTATTCTATTTGAGGACCCTATCTTTTTACATATCAGTTTTATGATTTATGCCATCACAATGTTAAAGTTACGTTAGTCAAATAAGGAGGTGAAGGAAATGCATACATGTTCCCAATATGTGTGTGTGTGTATATATATATATGTTTTATTTGTTGTCATATCATCTATATTAATTTAAGAATCAATGCTTTCATTTATGTCACTATAATGCTTACTTAGGATTGTGTTGTTGTTGTTATATGTGCATATTAAAAGAATGACTTGAAGAAGACATTATGTGAAATGTAAGCAATAGTAGTAAAAGGCTATTTTTAGGGTTAAACATGTTTGAGGTATTTTATCAAATGCATACCTAATTTTCAAACCCAAATCTAAATGGGTGATGGGAAAATTAGGTTTTTACATATAATGACATGACTATCACGCTTATTTTTCTAGTCTTGATTGATGGTGACTCCATAATCTCCACGTTAGTTATATACTAGTTATGTACTCCCTTAGACTATAATGGCCTAGGAAATAGTGATAAGGTCGCAAATACTTAGAATGGGATAAAAGCCTTGTTAAAAATTAGATCTTTAAATTCTTAAGTTCTTTTTTGGTTAATTAACCTAATTAGCAACACTTAGAGGCTAGACCTTAAAGGTTAGTTCCTTAATAAGATACTATGTCTTTATATTTATATGGAACTAGTCTTTTGATATCACAAGAGAAACATAATAAGCTATAAAAGAATTGAATAATTTAGAGAAAACTTGTCATTTTATTAACAATGAATTATAAGTGATCATAGCTTAGTGAGTTTTATTGTTTATATTGTATTAATGACACATTGCTTTATTAAAGATAATGAAGACAAGTATAGACTTTGAGCTTTAAGAAAGGTTAAATTGTTAATATTCCATCCTTAGGGTGACTTCCATCCATTGCTTACAATTGTATGTAGTTGATAATGATTTCAATTATTTTGTAAGGACCTTCCTAATTGGAGCTGAGCTTGCATATCTTATATCTCCTACAATGATATCAACTCTTGTAAGGAGTAATCTTAGAAGGACCTTTTCTTTTACACATTTATTATGGTATCAATCTTCTTATTATTGATAATATGTCATCATAATTGTTGTTTTTTCATTTGATTTATTAAAAATCACTTCTTAATGTTGTGCAAAATGTTAATAACACATAGTTAATCTCTTTAGTCTATATGCCTTTAGCCTTGTCAAACCTCTTTTTTAGTCCTTGTAGAATGATATGATTGGTGACATTAGATATGTCATTCCTTTATAGATGAGCTATAAAAGTGAAGCATAAATCAATTGCTAATTCTAAACAATGGGCTTTGAATTATTCACTATGAAACTATTTGCCATTGTTAGTGATAAGGACCTTTGGAATGCTAAAGCAATATACAATATGTTTTTCAAAAAAATCGAGGATTCTAGCATAGGTAATTGTAGCAAGGGTCTATGCCTAAAGCCACTTAAAGAAATAATTAATAGCCATTACCATAAATTTATTTAGGCCAGGTAGTTATGAAAAAAAAAAAAGGCTTAGGATGTTGTTATACAATCAATAAAAAGGCTAGGCTAAGCTAAGCTAATAGTTTGTTAATGACCTATTAGTTATCTAATGAGAGTGTTATTCCTTTGACATTAATCACATTTTTAGATAAGCATTTTGGTATCTTTGTGCATAGAAGGCCAAAAATAGCATGACAACGTTATTTTCTTTGCTTGTATGACTTTAGCTTGATGAGTCTTATATATGCCTTCATTAATTTCATTCAAGACATAATTTCCATTTACCTTAGCTATCTAAACCAAGGTTCACTATAACACTTTTTGTAGAGAATTCTATCTTTTTTAAAATAACCTACTACTTTGCTAATAATAGTTTAGGCTTCTTTTATAATTTAAGGGCAATTGTTTATACATAAGGTATATGGTAAAAAAGATCATCCAATTATCTTCTCTACTATAATAAATACAAAAGCAATCCGATGCTCTTTCTTTTATAAAAGAACTCTATTAAACATAAAATAATTAGATATGTAATAAGTTTGTCCATTGAATTAGCTTATTCATTATTAAATTAATCAATTTGTTAAATAACCCAACTCTTTTCTTTAACCTCTAAAGCATATAGGAGATGAATAGTTTGTGTTGCATATTTGATCATGGAATCCTCTTTCACAACATAATTGCCTAGCATTCGATTAACAATATGTTATGGATCACTGAATATATTACTATGTTCAACATAAACCTCTAATACAAGTCATAATGCTATTATAAGTGTTTTATACTCAATAACATTAATTACATTGAACCTCAACCTTATATCATACGTAACAATTATTTTCCTCAGTCTCTTAAAAGCTTTATTCTTATTTTGGATGAGCATATGAATTGTTTGGTTCTTCTTATATCAATTTTACCTCAAAATCAACTAACATTTAATATTTAAGTGTTTGATGCAGTTTATATTAAATATCAAAATGTAATAGATGGACTGTACACTTTTCTATTCCTCTAAAGATTTTTGCTATTATGGTACATTTCTTAATGGTTGATTTGTTCATTTAATGATAGTATGATCTTGAAAAATATTGCTTAGGCTTCATAGCAGATATAATAATTGCATAAGCTAGTTTTTCCAACTTTAGATATTTAAGCTTTGTCACTCCAAAAATTTATTAATATAATAAATAAGCAGTTGCTCATTGTCTCCTTTGTAAATCAAAACTAATGCACTAGTGTCTATTATACTAGCTAAGTACATATATAATGGTTTATCCTACTTTGGCCTACTAGGCTTTTTGATATTTGTTTATGTATTGAAATTTCTTTAAATTACTTAATGTCTAAACAAAGAAAAAATAATGTTATAATGAATAAGATATAAACTTTAATAGGATAGTGATTTGACCATTTAACTTTTTTTCTTCTATAATGACAAGGCTTCATTTAAAAGATTATTTTAATCTTTACTTAATAAACTCCTATACCTTTTTAAGAGATCACTAAACCAAGAAACCTACGTAACCTTACTCTAAAGGCATACTTTCTAGATTGAGCTTCATATTGTATTAATTGAAATAGCCAAAATTTCTTGTAGATCTTTCTTATGATCTTTAACTTGAAGGCTTTTGATAATCATATCATTAACATAAACTTTCACACATTTCCCAATATGATCTTTAAACATGTGATTGACTAACCTCTAATGGATAACTTTTGCATTTTGAGCCAAAAAGGCATGACCTTAAAACAATAAGATTCTTTATTAGCTATAAAACCTAAAGGAATATCTTTATTTAGTAATATCCTATACAAACTTCTTTAAATATATAGCTAATGCTAATAATATAACTAACCAATTGGCTAATATTAGGTAAGGGAATGTTATCTTTGTGTAAAGCTTTATTAAGATCAATCAACCAACACACAAACACCATTTTCTATTGGTTTTTTTAATAATAACAAAATTATTAATCTAGTCTTAGAAAAGTACTTCATAAATAAAGCTAACATGTAAAAGTTTACTTCCCTTTTTTATTATGGCGAGCTACCTTTTAGGACCATGATTTCTTTTTCTCTACGTTATATGTTTGATGTTCTTATCAATGTTAAGCTTGTGAGTGATAATGGATGGACTAATACTTATAATCTCATTAATAGACTATGAAATTCTTCATACAATCTAATAATAATGAGCTAATGCCTTTCTCAAGTTTGTACCAATCTTGACTAATTTTGTTTTTCTATAATCTTCTATTAGCTTGGGTTTTTCTCTAATTTTGCTTCAAACACATCCAAAGGCTCTATAACTAATAAACTAACTATATCTTTTAACACAATCATATAAGCTTCCTAACGAACTTTTTAATCTCTTTAAATTATTACTACAACATTATTAGTTAAAATTTTCATCATAAGATATTGGATGGATGTACAAACAACAAAAGCCTAACTACATTGACATTATAAGTGTGTAATTAGTCCATCATCATCTAAATAGCCTTAAAAATTTTAGTGATATTAAAGTACCCTTATTTAACTTCGAGCTTTGGTACTCCTACCAATCAATTATCCTTCCTCCTAACCTAATGGACAAATTATTAACAAGTTTTAGTTGATTTGTATCTTGACTTGATGTTTATACACATTTAAAGCGGGTAAATTTACAACCCTAGTATTATTAACAAGAATCCTTTTTAGAAGAAAATTTTGAAATAGGTCTTCAATAATTTAAAAATCAATATGAGGGTCATATAATCTTTTATAATGTTCTTATACAAAAAGTATTGGCAAAACATAGATTCTACAATAATATCACTAAAACTAATGGAATAAACCTCTTTAACTTATCTTTTCCATTTGGTGACTTATCTTTTATCACCATTTTGATGTTAGTTCATTTTTTGTCATAATATGTTTCTTCAGGTTGTCTACTTCTTTTGGAAGCAGCATAGCGTCTTTTTTTAAATTGGCTAAGTTGTCCCTGCTAAACATATGCTTGATTTCTTATTTTAATTGCTAAAAATCTTGATTGTCATACTTTTTATCATGGTGAAAATTGTAATATTTATTGTTATTATGATTAGCATCTCTTCTCAATGATCTAAGGTGTTGGATGTGCTTACCTTGCCTTCAAATCTAATGCAAAACTTCACCTCTATTAGCATTCGAAGGAGTAAAACTTTTGTAAGAGGGCTTATTATTGGAGTGACCATTGGTTAAAGAATCTTGATATCTAACTAGGCTCATATCATCCTTGTAATAATATTGTCTTTTTTTCATCATGCCCATGCCTTTTAACTTGCCCATAAGAATATGCTTTCAAATTATCATCAAGGAAAATAAATTGTTGGCTATAAGCCATCAAAAATTTAAGCAAAACCAGGCTTAATTAATGAAATCAATGTTGATTTTTGCAATTTTACATTGAAACATTCATAATTTTATGATTTAGACTATTAATATGCATAATCACTCATTAGTAATCATGATCGATATAAGGCAATGACTTTTTTCACAAAACAAATTTAAATGAAAACACTCTATTATAAACTTGTTTAAAACTTAGTTACTTATAGTGTAATTATTTTCAACATGAGTGTGTTAATTATTAACATGCACTAAGAACATGCAATGTTGACCATTACTAAATGGCCTAATACATAAATTTATATCCTAGGTGTCTAGTAATATCTACATTTTGGATTAATTACCATAAACCCCTAATGTTTGTCATATTAAATTAAATCATCCTTTTATATTTGAACTGCATATAAAATAGCTCTTCATGTTTGACTAATTATATTAAAAAGTCATTCCATGTGCCAAAAAAAAAAATCTTCTACCATTAGTCAAATAAAAAAAAATCAAAGGTACATAATATTTTTTAAAGATAGAAATACTCTTAGTTACCTACTAAGTAGGAATGTGTGTCTATAGCTTAGGAAAAACTAAAAAGTTATAAAATATATTAGAGCCTTTGTGCAATGAAAATTTTGAACTATATTGCACAAAAAAAAGAAGAAAAGATTAGAGAAAAGATAATTCTATTTATAAGGAGGCAAAACTTTGGATCTTAAATATATGTATATTGTTCTAGTTTCCTTACAAGTTCTATTGTTATGCCCTTTTCTCCTATGCTTCTTACATGTCACTATGTTGCTCTTACTTACATTTTGTGAAGCATACTCTCACTCTATTGGTCTTAAGCTTACTAGATTCTCTCACTTCATTAAGAGGTAGTATGACCTTAATTTCATCATTTGATTCTAAGTCTATTTCAATCATTAGATGAATGACCCTATTCTACATGCTTCGATTTATGCTACAACTATGTAGTACTCATTACAAAATCTTTAAGATTTTCTCTATTATGGCCAATATATCTTATTGCATGTTGGCATGGTTATCCACTTCTTTTTCACCACTTGCAACAATATTTCTTCTCTTTTAATTTAACTTCAAACTTCACTTTCTTTTCCCTAACCTCAAATTTGTCATTCATATCAAGTATAATTATGCAAATTCTACTCTCTTTAGCAAAATTGTTTAAAGTTTTAATGGTATTTGATGTTAACATACCTTCCTAAAAACATCCCTTAGCAAATTTGTTCTATATCCTAACCATATATTTTTCCTCTTTGGATCCAAAATATTTAGAGTTGGCAACAATTAATCTTGTTAATCTCATTGTTGAATGACTTTATCATGTTGTTGGTTATGTGTTCACTCTTAGCAGTAGCATCATATGCATGTTTGCTCCAATGTTCCCTTGGAATATCAATTAGCCATTTCTATGGCTTTTCATATTATCAATCTTTTTAATCTCTCTCATGCCTTCCTAGAATAAAAGTTCATGAGATGCCCTAACAATACTGTAGTACTTCTTATTAAGTGATAACTCCCTAAACTTCTTTTGTATGTTAAAGAATATATGTCTAGCACAAAATCAATATGGTGATAAAGGATAAATTATTCCAACAACATTAATTAATTCTTGAAAATGTAAAAAGTCAAGTTCAATTATCGCACAAAAAATAATATAATATAAATAAGTAAGGCCTAATGGTAATTTAAATCCAAATATTTGCACATTAGTTTGATTTTGGCTCATACTTTACAAATTATCATAATAGGTAGAACTATAAAATTAACTGCAATATTAGCCCAACCTATTCATTTGTGATGTAATTTCTAATTAAGTTTGTATCAGAAGATGATGAAATTTGATTTGTATGCCTTTTATATTTATGTATTTTACAATTGTCGTATATTATGCTATTATTTATTTGGTCAAAACATGTGTTGGACCAAAATTACACTCCATTTCACAATTTTAGCCTATTTTAATAATTTTTAAAACTTAGGTCAAAATCATACTAACACGCAAAAGTTTGAATTTAAATTACCATTAGGCTAATAAGTAATGACAATAATTTGCAACACATATCTTCAGTCAACTAGCATGAGGATCGGATTATGGACATTATAATCTTCTAATTAATCCTTTAGAAGTCTATAGAACCATAACTAGTTATCCACCCACTCTATTTGAAATAATATAATTGCAATTGGCAACACAACTCTATTGCCATCAATAGGTACTAGACTAACCAAACACTTTCCAAATGAACTTCTCAAGTAATAGCCATCTACTATGAGGAATAGATTGCACTCTTCCTTGAAATCATCAATCATTCCTTTATAACATTCAAACACTCTAAAAAATTGTCTGGGCTCATCTAAGTTGTTCCTTTATGTTAGTTGTTCTTTTCTACTAGTTAAATTTTAATATACAATAATATAAAAAAGTAATTTAAAATCATCTAACTTAATAGTATATATATTAAATTTTTTTCATTTAAAATTAGTCAAGAGAAATTATTTATAGATTAATCAAATCCATAAAATATTTTTTTAGCTTCCCATTTTTAATTTTACAAAATACTTTTGATTAAAAAATGAATTTTAACATTACAAATCACCACACCAAAAAATAGCTACATAATCAATTAAAAATAAAAAAGGGACATAATTGGAGAGTAGATAATATTTTAAATGTTTAGTTTTTTTTTTTTTTGAGCTCCTTCTTCTGGAATTGGAATTTCTTTTGGGGAATTTAGTTCTTTTATTAATATGTATAATTTAGAAAATATATTTACTAAGCATTGCTTCTTTGATGGCTTTATCTGCATCCTAAAATCCAATAATATTCACAAAACCTTCTTATTTTTGAAGGCATCTTGAGAATTGATAATAGTATTGAACTTGCATTTCTTGAGCTTGCCAATTTATATTATTTATGTTATTTCAAATTTTAGACATTTGTGAGAATATTACAACTATAGCCCTTTGATGTCATATTGCATGACCGTACTAAAGAATTGTAGTACCTAAAGCTTTTGCATGCACTCTTTATGACTTCTAAATAGATGATTGAGTGAAGGACCATAAACCCAGCCTTTCTCCTAGATCCTTGACTTCATTGATATAACCTTACCAAAAGACACAATGATGTTTTTAGAAAAGAAAATTTTGAGGAGCTAAATAGCTTGAGAAATAGCAAAAGTTCAAAGAATAATAAAGATTGGTAAATAGCATTATACTAATTACCTAAGAACTTGACAGAAGAATAAAAAAAATCAATAAAAGACAGTGAAAACTGGTTGTTTGTTAGCTGTATTTCAATTTTTATGGTCGTTCATAATATTGTTGCATGTAAAGCTCTTTAAGAATCTTTTTGATCCCCACTCTATTAGTGTTTCATTTCTGGTGTAATTGGACCATCAAACTTTGTTTTGCTATTTTTTCTATGTATTTACATTATATAACTCACTTCTTAACTTCTTTAAGACCTTTCATGATGAATTCTTTACTTTGTATCTTTTTCTAGGGCTTTATATTGTATTTTTAAACCAATCAAACTTCAATTCTTTTTGGGTTAATTTTGATAACTAACTAATCTAATTATTTTAATATACTAACCCAAAAATTATAATATAATGCAATGCAAGCAAACATTTCATCAATCCCAACCAAAATAACTAAGCAATAAAAGTGAGTTTTGCACAAAGTGCTTATAGAAGTAGCTGAAATTTATTCCGTTAAATTATTATTTTCATTATTTTCTAAGAAATTAATAATTAGTGTTAGGTAACAACATAACTTAGCATTTTATAAATTACACATCTCACTTTTTCTCATCAACAATGTGCAATTTCCCCCTTTCATATACTTGAAATTAAGAACTTGTTGAATAAATGAGTAAAAGTCTCAAAATTTTATAGCATGGCTCATCTCCATTAACTTTGGAAACGTCATTGTTTTGGACTTCCTATAAAGATATAATATTCTTGCATTATGATTTTGGACTATGACTAAAGTTACTGCAAACAATTACTTTAATCACTCTAATCTAGCAAAAATAAATTTAACCTAAATTTAGAAAAAATTTGAGTTGATTTCAATTTGAAACAACTTGAATATTTTATAGTCAAATGCAATATGATCTATTTAATCAACTTAAATATAATTTATTATTACTGATTCAAAATTGACTATAAAATGTTTAATTATTTCAAATTGAAATTAACTCAAATTTCCTTAGAATTTGAGTCATTTTTGCAAGAATTAATTTAATTTTATTAATAAAGTCTAATTCAAATAATTTTATAATACAATTCATGTGTTTGAAATAAATATCGAATTAGCAAGCCTATGAAAAAGGATAAGAATTCATATGAATTTAGTTTGTTTGAGATGAATTCAATTTCCATTTAAACTCATGTATATACCATTAATCACAAGTTTATCAGTGAGTTTTCTAGGAAAGAAACTATTCAAAGATGTTAACGGTACCATGGAAAATATCGTTAAAACAAATTGTCTCTTCGTATGTGAAGGTTTTGTTCTTTTTTTTTTTTTTTTTCCTTATGAGAGTGTTAGTCTTGCGAGTGCAAGTTTTTGTTAGTTTTCTCTAAAGTATGAAAAGTATGAAAGAGCAAATGACAATTATAGAGAAAGAGTTTGTTCTGAATGTGGAGTTTGATAGTGCAAGTGAAGGTAACCATGAGTTATGTATGGCAAGCAAGTTCTTGAATGACAAATCCATAAACTTTACAGCTATAAAAAAAAGAGGCTTGCAAGTTCGTGGAGGTTCAGTAGGGGTGTCTATATCAAAGAAATATCCTCTAACCATTATCTTTTCCAATTCTTTCATATTGTGGATTTGCGCAGAGTGATAGAAGGGGGGGCCAAGGACGTTTGATAATCACATCCTTATGTTTAATCTTTTCAAGGCTGAAGAAATCCCATGTTAGATTAATCTCCAATTTGCAGAGATGTGGGTCCAAACACATGATCTACTTATAGGTATCATGTTAGAAGTAGTGGGAAAATAATTGGGCAATTTCATCGAAGAATTTCTATAATGTGATGGGAATAACAATACTAGTTTCTATAAGGTTTACATGCATATAAAAGTTAGGATGGATGTTCGCAAGCCAATCAAGCATGAAAAGAAGATTCACAAACAACATGGGGATTGGTTAATGGTAACTTTTAAATATGAGAGGCTTACAACGATTTGTTTCATATGTGGGATTATGAGACATATTGACAAATTTTTTGAGCATTTGTAAGATCTAAGAGATAACTAGGGAGTGGAGTAATTGATTGAGAGCTTCGGTGAGGAGAAGTATTAATAGTGGCAAAAGTAGGTGGTTAAAGGAGAAATGAGGGATCAAGATAAGGCTAGATTTAGGGGATTTGAGGAGCAATTAATATATGATAAATGTGGCAAATCCACGATTAGCTTTTCTGATGTTGTGAGATGTGTTACGTTGAATATGGGAATCTCAAATGTTTTATATGGACAAAAATAAGAAAGTCTCCTATGTTAGCTATTAAGGCACGTGGACCAAGCATGAGTTTACCTAATGAGTTGGACCAAGTTGAAATTGGGCTTACAATTATGAATGATAGAAAGAGAAGACGATATAGGTTGATGGGCTAATTGGGCAGTTGTATTGTAGCCGATGTTACATACTAAAACTTCAATTTCTTGTGAATAAGGTATTATGGTTTGTTTGGAACATGATCTGCTAGGATTTGTTGGACAAAGCCACTAGGCATTATGAATTATTCAAGTTGAAATTATCGGGGATTGAGCAACATTAAGGTAGTTTAAGCGTTAAATGTGATCATTCATGAGAATGTGAGAATCAACATGTGCAGGAGAAACTAGATTGAGCTTTTGTTTCGTCATTATGGTTTGAATTGTTCCTTTATGTAAATTGTCTAATTTGATAGCTTCATGTTTAGATCATTCTCTAATCATTTTAGAGACTTTTGTGCACTATGTAAGAAAAGGAAGATATTGGTTTCAGTTTTAAAATATATTGGTAAAAGAAGCGGGTTTCAAGGAGAATGTTTAGTTGTGGTGCAATAAGAGCTTTGGGCATGATATTTTAGCTAGAATAATAGGTTACTCATGCAAAATGTATATATGGTTCAGGAGCTTTTTAATGCAGTTTAGAGATAATCTAGGAAGACAAAAAGAGAAGTTAAAGGTTTTGAAACAAAATGACAAACATTTGGATTAAACTTTTTTATAAGAAATAATCAAGCTTGCGAATCTTTTAGCTTAAGAAGAAATGGTTTATCTAAAATGCTTTATCTAAACACTTCTAGCTTTTAGAAGGTGACACCAATACACGTTCCTTCCATGCTGCAACATCAAATATTTTAAAATGAAATTTAATTAAAGATTTGGAAGATAGTTTGTGTAGTTTTGTTGAGGATCTAGACGACATGTGCAATATTATAAAAAATTATTTTTTGTCTTTATTTGTAGCTAGTAACTCTTGTAATCACAATGTACTAGACTATGTTAATGTTAAAGTATTTGAGGAGGATAATGCTCTATTAATTAGCTTATTTTCAATTGATAAGTTTAAGGTTGCCATCGTGCATATGCATCTGGATAAGTCTTCAAGGCCAAATGGTTAAAACCCGACTTTCTATCAACAAGTTTAAAATTTGCTTAGTGAAGATATTTTCAAAGCTTTTTAGGGTGGTTAGAGTTAGTGTTGTTTCCACCATCTCTTAATGACATAAACACTGTGATAATTCTAAAGTGTGATTCTGCCACTTATATGAAGAATTTAAGACCTATTTCCCTTTATAATGTCTTATACAAGCTCATTATTAAGTTATTGTCAAACTGTCTGAAAGGTATTCTTTATCATATTATTTTTGAGTCCCAATCTGCATTCAAGAAGACTTATAACTAATAATGTCATGGCTGCATTCAAAGTGCTTCACTATATAAAAAGGAATGGCAAAGGTAACAAGGGGTAGGTGGCTTTAAAGCTTGACATCAACAAAGCTTATGATAGGGTTGATTTGGTATTTCCTGAAAACTTTATGAAGCGGTTGGGCTTGAAAGGTGGATTTGATGGACCACATTGTGTATCTCTATAACATCTTACTTTGTTTCAATAAATGGTTTAGAAGTTGGTCTTATTATTCTTGAAAGAGGGCTTCGCTAGGACGATCCCTTATCACCCTATTTATTTATTCTATATGCAAAGGGTTTATATGTAATTATTTGAAGGGCTGAAAAGAGAGGTGAGTTACATGACTATAAGGTGTGTCTCACTGCCCTAAGCATTTCTCATCTATTTTAACAGACGAAAGCTTCTTATGTTTTTTTAGAGCCTTTCCAAAGTAATGTAGAAAGGTCCAAGGGCTTTTAATGGATTACAAGGGCGTTTTGGGTTAGGCTATGAATTTTCAAAAATCTAGTATTATGTTTAGCTCAAATATCATATTAGAACAACAACAACTTTTATCAGTTATTTTGGGGATTTTAGCAGTTTAAAAAGAAACTATCTTGGTCTTCCTTCCTTTATCAATAGATTGAAAAGGATAATTTTTTGGTTTTAAAATGACATGCTTGGAAAAGGTTACAAGCATAGGGTAGCAAACTATTGTCATCAGTTGGATGGGAAGTTATGATAAAGATAGTAGTGCAAGCCATCATAGTATATTGCATGAGTACTTTTTTGCTCCTTCTATCATTATGTGAAAAGCTATAGAGAATGTTAAACTCCTTTTTAGTGGGATTCAAAAGCTGGAGAAAGGAGGGGAATCATTGGCATGAAGAAGCTTTATATTCAAAAGAGGAAGGAGGGATGGAGTTTCGAGATTTGCATGTATTTAATTTAACCCTCATTGCAAAACAATGTTGGAATTTTTTAGTAAAACCTCACACGTTAGTACTTGATTTTCAAGGCCAAATATTTTCTAAAGGATAGTTTCCTCGATGCAAAGCTAGGAAATAATCTTCATTTCATTTGGAGGAGTGTGTGGAGTGCTAAAGATGTTTTTTCCTTGGGTTGTAAATGAAAAGTAGGTGATGGTGACAATATTAATGTATGGGGTGATTTTTAGTTGTTTTTTTAGCCTAATTTTTATGTTGAGACATATCTTGTTGATGGTTATGAATCAATTGTTAAGCGTTTATGAGTCACAAGTACAAAAGAATGGGATTTTTAGTTTATCCAAAATAATTATGGTTTTATTGATGCTCAGTACATTGCCAACTTTACTATTCCATTAAGGAATATTCCTAACAAAATCACATGGCATTTCACCAAAGATGGGTTTTATTCAGTGAAGTGAGGATAGAGGACTCATATTGCTAGTTTTTCAAATACCAGTGCTAGTCCATATAGTTAAGGTTGGAAGAAATTATAGAGCTTAACTATTTTGCCTAGAGTAAAAGCCTGTATTTAAAAGCTCATGAATAATTGTATACCTACTAGTGTCAAGCTAATTCATAAAGGAATTGAGGTCCCACTTAGCTACTTGCTATGTGGCACAGATATTGAACATGCATGGCACCTTTTTCTAGATTGTTCATTTGGTGGTCAATGTTGGAATCATGCACATATAAGATCTCCTTTAGTTCTAGTCGACACCTTGCTCGAATGGTTATTACATATGCTGACTTAAATTCCCAAGGCTAGCATAGAATGAGTATTAATGGTTTTATGGAGTATTTGGAGGCAAAGAAATGTAATGCTATGGGATAACAAGGCTCTCTCTCTCTCTCTCTCTCTCTCTCTCTCTCTCTCTATATATATATATATATATATATATATATATATATATATCTTTCTCTCTCTCTCTCTCCAGCAACAACAACAAAGGTTAGCTTAGCTCTATTGGAAGAGTGGCAAATTGTTAGGCAAGTTAACAAGCCAATGTTAAACACAACAAGGCAAGAGAAGGAAATAGTATGGATTAGACTTGATACAGGAAAGCTAAAATGTAATGTTGATGCTGCAATATTTGAAGATATCAACAATATTGGTTTAGGAATGGTTCTTAGAGATTCTTAAGGAATGTTTGTGGCATGCAAAATTGTGACAATGCATGGAAATTTCTCAACGTTGGATGCCAAAGCAATGGGCCTTAAGGAAGTTTTGAAGTGGTATGTTGAAATGTAGTAGGTGCAGGTGAACTTCGAGCTTGGTTACAAACTCATAGTTGATGTTGTCAAGTCCATAACTGGTAGCTATGCTGATGTTGGTTAGCTAATTAATGATTGTTACTTTGTTCCCTAGATGTTGATACACCATTAGTTTTGTCAAAAGGCAAGTAAACATCATCACTCACAAGCTTGCTAAGGTGTCCTGTTTTAATTCTTATCACTTTGCATTGAGGAGCTCTTGATGTATGATTTTTGTTCAGTTTGGTTTATATCATCACATTTTTCTCAAAAAAAAAAAAAAAAAGAATTGATATCATTTATTTGGATAAATATGTTCCTTTTTCTATTTTACTCTTAGTTAAAAAGTGACATTTAAGTTTATATAAGAGAAGTTTTTGTTTTTCACAATGGGTATGATTAATTAAAATGAATTATTGTAAAATTATCTCACTTTTGGAATGATTTCTATTAATTTTTGTCAAAATAATTTATTTTTAAACTTTAAAATTGAATTTAATCACTTATTTAATTTCCAAACAAGATAATTGACTAAATAGATTTCAATATAATTGATTCTCTTATTTTTAAGTTTTCAAATATTATAAATATGAATTTGACCTTATTTAAATTATTTTATAATTTAAACTTTAAAAATTAAAATAATATTCTTACTTAAAAGATAAAGATTATAAATTATTTGATCGATTTGATTCAAAATCTGAAAAAAAATATAAAGCCTTTTCATATTTCGCCCTTATCAAAACTTGCACAAAATAGACAAAGTGAATAATCTAAATCCAAGACAATTTGAATTAAAAATGACTTGTTATGAGTCAATCATCTTCGCTAAAATAGCATACTTAATTTAATTATTGCCTTAGACTTCAACATCATAATACCATTAGTCTTGCAATCTAGCAGTTGAATGTTTCAATTCAAATTCTTACAAAATATATCAAAAGAAAACCTCGCAATTTGCTTTTCTCATGCAAAAATTATAAATCTAATATGTTAGGATCGAATCAACAAATCAAGTCGAATTTGATTTTTATTTTTGTTCTTGTCAATAACATTCGATTTTCGAATTTGATGTGAATCAAAATAAATTATAAGTCGCTTTGAGATGAACAAGTTCAAATTGAAATATGGTTTGGTAACTTTAAAAATTAAGAATTAAAAAAATTAGAAACTAAATAATTTTAATATTGAAAAATTAAAAGTTGAATAATTTTAATACTGAAAATTTTCATTATTGAATTATCATTTAATTTATTAGATGTTGAATTAAAATTTTTTAAAAAATATATTAATAAATTCAAGTTGTAAATAATAGGAATGATAATACATGATATTGGTGCTTGTAATTTAGGACTCGGCATGGATAGATAAAATCGAAGATTCAAAATCATTGAATTATTCTATAAGTTTGATTCTTATTTTTTGAAGAACTAATATTGAACAAAAAATATCTGATCTCTGGATTGAATTATTTCAATTTTTTCAGATCGTATAAAGGTGGTTATTTCAATTCTAATGGCACTAACAAATTTGAATTAGTTAATCTATATAAATAAATAATTTTATGTTTTTTAAAATAATACAGTTAATTTTTATTTCCTTTCTATTTTCAAATGCATTAATTTACAACTTGAAACTTAAAAACTAACTTCGAAATTAACTACTATATTAAGAATTTTAAAAAGCCATATTAAGTAGCAAATAGTCCATGCACATAAATAAAATTCTATCACAACTTTAGAAATTATATATATATATATATATATATATATATATATATATATATATATATA
>CATIWR010692058.1:0-25527 GCA_949677035.1 Omphalea diandra | reverse complement strand
TATATATATATATATATATATATATAATGAATATTTTTTGGTAACCTTATTAAAATGACATTTATAATTAGATGATTTTTGGTATAATTGACGTAGTAAAATGAAGTCCATTATATGTTGAGTCAGTTATTTTCGTCTGTCATATCATAACTGGTGAATAAAAATTGAGTCAATTTTAAATTTAACACTTTATTAAAATAAATTAAAGGATTAGTGATTTTAATAAAATGATCTTTTTATAAGATTTTTTATAATAATCCCTATAGTTAAGTGATATTTTGTGCAATTTACCTACAAGTTTCCTCTCATTTGGTAGGTGGTTAAGGCTGAAGGTACGACGGTTAGTTAGGGGCGTGGAATTAATTTAATTTAAATTAAACTGATCGAATAAACAAATTTAAACCTTTAAAATATAAATTTAATTAAATATAAAAATTAAATTGAATTAATTTAATTTTATTCAACGATAATTCAATTTGATTTGAATCTTTTTTTTAAAAATTAGTTGTTTAGATATTCTTAATATAAATAATTATTTTTATAATAAAATTTTAATACAAATGATAAGTTTTTAGTATATTTTTATATATTTTTAATATAAATAATAAATTTTAAATATTTGGTTTAATATATATTCAACTTGTTTTTATTTGATATATAATAAGTTTGATTAAATCAAAATTTTTTTACTATAAATTGAATTAAAAAAATGAAACAGATCAATATAAAATTAAATTTAAAAAACCGAAATAATTCAATTCAATCATCTTTTTAATTTTAAACCATTTTAATACTCAGCTCTATTGTTACTAGTGGTAGGAAGATGTGAACTTCGATTGGAGATGCATTTTTTATGGACAAAAGGACTACTTAATCTAACAATGATAAAATATAGAAACGATTGAAGGACCGAGGAATATATAAGGTGAAATTATAATTAATATATATACACTCTTAAGAAATAAAAAAAATAAAGTATGTCATTTGAAAATTTTATATAATCAAGTTTTCGAAATCTATTTAAACACTTAAATACACAGGAAGAAAAAATGTTTTTAAAAATTATTAGTAAGAAAAATCTTTCTTGTATGTATGTTTGAAGTAACGGGTAATTATAAATAGATTGGATTTGTCTATGATATTATAACAAATCAACATGATAATTACATTTGCATATAAAAACTATAAATATTTTGTTAGAAAATATATTGCATATGAAGGTTAAGTTTTGAATTGGATTACACTATCCTTAAGGAAATTTGTCTATACTATTATTGTTCCTTAGGTTTGATAGCAATTTCCTCTCAGAATTTTTAAAACTAAAACAGAATTTATAGACAACAATATCTACAAATTCTCTCAAGAATGAGACAGAAAATAGTTTTTTTATTGCAGAATAGTAGAAGATTTGGAGAACAACTTGTTTTAACCATAAGGAGATAAGAGTTATATACTAATTGAAGCACCTGTTGGGAATAGGGGATTAAATTAACTAAATCTACTCGCAAGCTATTCGAAGCTCAACTCGATAAAAATGATTCCAATTTGAGTCGTTTATTAAATGAGCTTTAAAATCAAGTATGAGCTCAACTCGTTAATTTAATGAGTCAATCCCAATCTTATCAATTGTAAGATCATAAATCAACTTGATAACAAATGTAATTATATATTTTTATTTATAAAATATATAAAATACTTTTAAAAAATATATTAATTAAAAAATATAGCAAATAATATATATTTCATATTGTAATTTACATTTATAATGTAATATCTAATTTTTTTTTATAATTTTTATGTAAATATTAATAAATATATTAAGTTTTTAAAATAGAAATCTTATTTTTTAAAAAAAAATTATTAATAATTTATTTTAATAAAAAAAATTTCAGCTCAATTAAACTTGTTTAGACTCACAAACTTTATGCAATTTTTATGATACTTGACTAGTTCATTAAATGATTTTTAAATACTCGGCTCGTTTATAAATGAACCACGGTTAGATAAGTCAATACTCAACTCGGCTCGACTCGTTTACACCTCTAGTTAGGAATAAACATATATGTTCTAAATAAACACAAGCAGTATTAACGTTAATTAACTAAAATAAAAAATTTAAATCATTATGTTATATTAACTAGTTAATTTGTTTTAGTGCCTAAGTGTCATCTTTGACCACTAAATATTATTCTATTTAATAGTAAAATCAAGCTATATTATTATCAAATTTGAAAGTTTTCCCTCTAAATTTTTCACCAACTAAATTTATTTAATTTGATTTACTTCTTCTATAAACCACTTCAAATTTTCTTTCCTTTTTCAATATGAAATAAGAAACACATATTTATTACTAATTGTTCTCTAACAATCCCCCACTTCATTAGTAATATGAGCAATCAATAAATTTTAAGGCTATATGCCTATAGAAGGTGTCTTTCGACTTAAATTTGCTATTGGTATGAGCATGTCAAAATCTTGTCAAAATTAATGGTTGTATAACAAATTAAACCACAATTCCTTAATTGACAAAATCAGAAAAGCATACACATAAGCCTTACTAACTTCTCTAACTTGTTTATTGTGAGTTTTAGCACCACATTATGGCCTTATGCTACCCCCTGAATTCATGAACACTTGTAACAATTTTAAATTTCAAACTTTTGATAGAAGCGGCAACACTTCTTGTGTTCACATAGATGAAGAACCTCTGAAGTCTTATATTGAACTTCCTTGTTCATAATGAAACATAACTCTTCATTAAGAATATCAAATATTCATCCTCTTTTCATAAGTACTCCATTAATTCTAGTACTTGCTAACTGTCACTAATAATTTTGTTATTACCTTTTAAACCTTTAGTATTTCTTAAGCAACATAACTGTTAGGTTCCTATTATTGATGACAAATCAAAATGGTTTTAGACCCCTCATACTCGCAATGCTCTTTATCATGTCTCTCGAAAGTCCTTTTGTTAGTGGGTTAGCCAGGTTCTTACTAGACCTAACATAGACAACTATGATTATTCCATCCGAAATCAATTATATAATATATTCATGTCTCAAAGCAATATGTCTAGACTTTCCATTATAAATCTTGCTAAATGCCCTAGACATGGTTGCTTAACTATCATAGTGCAAAAAGACTGTTGGCATTAGTTGTGGCCATAACTTTATATCCAACAATAAATTTATAGTCCATTTTGCCTCTTTACCTGCTGTTATAAGAGTAATAAATTCAAATTTCATTATGGAATGAGTGATGCACATCTGTTTTTTAGAAGTCTATGATATAGCTCCCTCACCTAAAGCGAAAATCCAACCATAAGTTGATTTATTATCATTGATACTAGTTATCCAACTAGCATCAGTATAACCTTCTAATACTGAAGGAAACGTGTTGTATAAGGCAAAAGACTTTCTCCTTTTAAGATACCCGAGACTTTTTAAGAGCTCCCCAATGTTCAATACTATGACTATGACAAAATCTTGAAATTTTGTAAACTGTGAAAGCAATATCAGGTCTTGTACTATGCATAACATACATTAAGCTGCCAATAACATAAACATAGTCTAATTGACTAATTGACCTTCCTGAATTTTCATTTAATCTATTTGAAACATCAAATGGGGTATTAGTTTCTTTTATTCCCAAGTTATTAAACTTAGAAAGAAACTTATCTATGTAAAGTGATTGACACAAAGCAAAACCCCCACTATGTTTCTTAACTTTAATTACTAAGATAGTATCAAATTCTCCTAAGTTTTTCGTTTCAAATTGAGAAGCCAAATACAACTTAGTATCATTTACTCCTTTCATATTAGTTCTTATGATTAACATGCCATCCACATATAAACATACTATGACACCATCGTCTTTAGCATACTTAGAGTAAATGCATTTATATGCTCCATTATAAGTAAAACCATGTGACAAAATCACACTATCAAACTTCTCATGTCATTGTTTAGAAGCTTACTTTAATCCATACAAGGATTTTACCAATTTATAAACTTTATTTTTGTTGCCAGGAAGCACAAACCCTTCAAGCTGCTCCATGTAAGCCTTTTCATCAAGATCCTCATTTAAAAATATTATTTTAACATCCATTTGATGAACATGTAAATCATATATTGATGTTAAAACAAATAAAATTCTAATTGAAGTAATTCTTACAACGAGAGCATATGTGTCAAAATAAATCAATTTCTTCCTTTTGTCCAAATCCTTTTACCACTAGTCTTGCTTTAAAGGTGTGTAAAGAACTATCCATATTATATTTTCTTCTAAATACCCATTTATAACCAATAGGTTTAGAACTAGGAGGTAAATCAACTAATACCTATGTCCCTTTTGCCAAAAGGGAATCCATTTCATCATTAATTTCTTCTTTCCAAAAACTAGTTCTTAAAGCCATTGCTTTACTATATGTTTTTGGATCTTCTTCCAAATGTAAAACAATAGGTATCTTATTTGACACCTTTTTTCTGCTTCCTTCAACTAAAAAGATTAATGCTTATGAAGAAATAAAGTCAAAACCTAAAGTCTTCTCCTTTCTTGCTCTTTGACTTCTCCTAGGTTCACTAGGAGGTTCTACTATTTTTCTCTTTTTATTTGAAGAATTGGGATCCATTATAGTGTCTTGTGCTATATTTTCAAGACTTTCTTCACTTGATTGTGGATTTTCTTTTGAATCTTTAAGAAACCTTGTTTTTAAGAATTCAACATCTCTTAAATCTCTAATAATATTAGAATCCAAATCCAACAATCTATATGCTTTTGAATTTTCAACATATCCCACAAAAACACTTTTGAGAGCTCTAGGTCCTAATTTGGTTCTTTTAGGATCTGGAACTCTATAATAAGCTAAATATCCCTACACTCTTAAATAACTTAAGTTTGGCTTCCTATATTTCCATGCTTCATATGGAGATATTTTTGTTTTCTTTGAAGGTATTCGATTATGGACATGGCAAGAAGTTAATAAGCTTCCCCCTATAGATTTGTTGGGAACTTGGCATGCATAAGCATGAATTTAATCATATCTACCAATGTTCTATTTTTTCCTTCAGCCAAACCATTTTGTTGTGGAGTATAAGGTGCACTTGTTTGATGTATCAAACCATTTTCTTCACAAAATTTTGAAAATTCAATTGAAAAATATTCACCACCTCAATCACTTCGTAGGATTTTAATTTTCTTTCCCAATTGATTCTCAACCAAGACTTTATAACATTTAAACATTTCAAGGCTTGATCTTTTATTTTCATTAAATAAACATATGTGAATCTAAAGTGATAATCTATAAATGTAATGAAGTATCTATTTCCTCCTCTAGTTAAATGACCATTCATTTCACATATATTAGAATGGACAAGTTCTAGTAATTCTATTGTTCTTCTATTCTTAAGAAATGGTTTCTCTGTCATTTTAGTTTGTATGCATATTTCACATTTTTTGAAATTTCCACATGATATTAACTCATGTTTAGACATGAATTTAATTAATCTAAAGTTAACATTTGTAAGAGATCATACAAAAAATTTAAAGGAGATTCAAGAACATAAGTAGAAACATCAACTTTATTAGTACTTAATTTAGGCATGCCATCACAAGAATATCTTTGCACTACAAATACACCATTCCTAGATAATATAAGTTTTTCTACCTCCAAGATAGCCTTCAAGCCCTTCTTGCACAATAAACTTGCAGAAATCATATTTTTTCTCACATTAGGAACATGGTAAACATTCACAAGAATCAACTTCTTTCTAGATGTAAATTACAGTTCAATAGTCTCCTTACTAAGCACCTTGGTTGTATCATGATTCCCCATCACGACTTTATCATCTTTGGCAGCAACTTCATAATTTTTTAACATGTTTTAGTCATTGCAAACATGAACAGTAGTCCCTAAATCATAACACCAATCAATAGATTTATCATTTGTTGCCATTGTATTCTATTATCATCTTTATTTTGAGACCAACAACCATAACAATAATATCAGTAGGACTTGGAGGGCGTTCAACAATATTTGCTTTCTTTTAAGCAACCTCTATTTTAAATTTCTTGTAAAACCTGCATTCCTTTTTAAAATGTCCATTCTTTCCACAAAAATAACAATACTTGTTTTTCTTTTTGTTGGCATAATTGTTACTTGAAGTCTTAACATGTTTTATCTTATTTCCAGAACTACTACCAACATTATTTCCAATTTCTTAGAACTAGACTCAATATAAATTACCTTAGAACCAAATTCTAAAGCAAATTCCTGCTCGCATATGTGAGTTTCTTCTTTAATACTAACATGCTTCATAATATGGTATATGGTAAAGTCTTTAGTTATGTGCAACAATTTCATTCGATAGTTATTCCAAGTGGTAGGCAATTTTTCAATTACAGTAGCCACTTGTAATTGTTCATATACTTCTATTTTTATATCCTTGAGTATAGATACTAAGACAAGTAATTCATCTACTTGATCCATGATAGACTTATTATCAACCATTTGGAACTTAAAGAATTTCATACTTATAAATTTGTTTGTACCTTATTTTTCAGATGCGTACTTGTTTTCTAAGGCATTCTAGATTTCTTTTGAGATTTGATTATGCGAAAGAGATCATACAATCTATCTGACAATGCATTCATAATAAACTCTCTGCAAAGAACTTCATCTTCTTCACATTTTCTTTCTTGATGCTTTAATTTCTTCACTTTCACTTCTATTGGTTTAAGTATTGCAAGCAAATTTCCACTTAAGAGATGCAACACCCAATTCAGTAAGTATGAAAAGTAACTTGTCCTTCCAGCGAGTGGAATTTATTCCATTAAAATGATCCAATTTGAGTGCTTTAGAATTTAACATCTTATTAAAAACAGACTTTGAATCAACAACCTCCATTGTTGATCAAATTTCCCTAAGACTATTAGAAAATATAGTATATATGAAGACTAAGTTTTAAACGTGATTACACTATCTTTAAGGAGCTTTGCCCCATTATTATTTTTGCCTGGGTTTGATAACAATTCCCTCTCAAGATTTTCAAAACTAAAAAAGAATTATAGACAACAATATCTACAAATTCTCCTAAGAACGATACAAAGAATAGTTTTTTATTGTAGAATAGTAGAAGAGATTTTGAAAAATAACTTGTTTAAACCATAAAGAGATAAGAGTTATATACTAATTAAAGCACCTATTAGGAATAAACATATATGTTCTAGATAGGTGCAAGGAGTTTTAACGTTAATTAACTGCTAATTTAGTAGTTAATTAATGTTAATTAACTAAAATAAAAAATTTAAATAATTATGTTATATTAACTAGTTAATTTGTTTTAGTGTCCAAGTATCATCTTTGACCATTAAATATTATTCTATTTAATAGTCAAATCAAGCTATATTATTATCAAATTTGAAAGTTTTCCCTCCAAAATTTCACCAATCAAATTTATTTAATTTGTTGTACATCTCCTTATAAATCACTTCAAATTTTCTTTCCTTTCCAACATGGGATAAGAAACATGTAGTTATTACTAATTATTCTCTAACATATTTCGCACTTAAAAAATATGAAATATTTACTTATAATTGAATGTTTTCTTGAAGTGTGCTATATCTTCATATAGTCTCTAATCATTTCTTTGAATGATACATCTTTATACTTATTATCAAATATTCACAAGGTACATTTTGTAGACTCTCTAAAATCCTTACCAATTAAAATGCTAAAAGCTTCACGGAAGAAAGACTCCATCTCTCCTGTGTTCCACCCGAACCTTCTCTCCCTTCACCTTTCTTAGCCTTTCCAAAATCAAGAAATACAGGTAAAATCTCAGCTCACATTCAACACCACGACCTCTAAACATATATGCGACAATTTTGCGCCACCAACACTGTCAAGTCAATCCAACGCCCACCGCCACACCACCTCATCCTTCTTCTTCCTTGTTACTGTAGATACAAAAACAATTATTTAATACAAAAAAAATCACCCACACATTAGACCTGTAGAAGAGGAGAATTTTTTGATCAAAGTAATTATCGCTTGCAGCAGCTCTTTTCCTTTTCGTTTAAGAATTGAACTAGTCTTTGATAAAAGGTTAATGGAGAAGTGGACCTATGCCCTGGTCGCTGATAATTCCTCTATTTTAGCAGTGTTTTTTACCGCACACCTAGGATGGGATCCCAAATAACTTTTTTTTTTTTTAATTGAAACAAACAAAGCAAAACAAAAAAAAAACCAAAGCAACATCAACCAACTTCAGAATCCACGATATCATTTAAGAAAGAAGAGACACTATTGCTCTACGTTTGAAGGTCCGTAGTGACAACAGATTTCTCCAAGTAGTGAACAGCTTTGTTACCTTCCCTACGAGTAAATGGTCATTTACACTGACCCAATTCCTTAGCAACATTCCCAATTTCTTCAAGAATCTTCCCCAGCTCATTACTCACATGTTCTCCATCCTGCAACCATTGGATCAGAGTTGTATTGTCGCTTTCGACCACCGTAACCTGCACTTGATTATCCTTCGCAAGATTTACAGCCAATAGGACAACCTATGCCTCCGCAAAGATACCGGACGGTTGAAAGCTGAGAGTTTTCCTAGCACAACACCGAACCCTACCATTTGCATCCCCCGCCACCACTACCAATAAGACATCACCGACAACACCAGCATCATAGTTAATCTTAAGGGCATTGTCCAGCGGTCTTTCCAATCTAACCCTCAGCCTATCAGCTGTTGAACTGTTGAAACCATTATTCACTCTATAATCCATTAAAGTTCTGTCAGCCAGCGCCAATGTGCCTCCAGTCAAAATTCACTTATTCAAAAACCATATTGTTCCTGGAGAATCACATTGCTCATGCAATAACACACCACTTTTCGAAGAGATCATCACCAAGCTAGGTTTGCATGAGTAAAAACCAATCCTTAACTGATAGGTTATTATGACCCATATTAATCATGCCCAAACTACTTGCAAACCAAATGCTCCTCTCCCACGGACAATCAAAAAACACATGCACATCAGATTCCATAGTTGTTTCACATCTCATGCACATCCTAGACCCCAACCCTGTCCTCTCTAATATTTTACCTTTAGTGGGTAGGACTCCATGCAGGCTTTCCACATAAAATGTCGGATTTTGGGTAGCACTCTAAGCTTCTAAACCTGGTTCCACTTCATTGGGTCCACCGGCGTAGTAGAAGTTGACGACAGTCGAGACCGCCTTCTTTCATCCATTTCTAAATGGTAAGCAGATTTAACAGAAAAAAACCTTTATTCGAGTAGTGCCAGAAAAGTTTATCCGGACCCGAGCGACTACAAAGGAATCTACAGGATCTATCTAGACTCCTCTTCAGAAAACATGCGTCAAATCAACTCTTCATTCCAGCCCAACCCGCTTTCCACCATTAGCTCCTTCGCCTTAGCATCCCTGGGTAGTGCAACTGATGGAGTAACGATTTTAAAAGTTGAAGGCCGATCCAGCCATCCATAAACCCATATTCGAATTGTGTGCCCATCTCCAACTCGCCATCTAATCCCACGCAAAAGGAGTTCCCTTGCCCCTAAAATGCTACTCCAAGTGAAACTGGGTTTATAACATTTGAAGCATGCAAGAAAGAGGACCCAGGGTAGTACCTGGCTTTTAGCACCCCCGCCACTAAAGAATCCTCATCATGAATTAGCTTCCATCCCTGCTTTGCTACAAAAGCTTGGTTGAATGCACTTCTATTTCTGAAGCCTAGACCTCCCTGTATTTTTGAAACGCACAACCAATCCCAACTAAAACAATGGATCCTTCTATTACCATCTCTTTCACCCTACCAAAAATTCGACAACAGAGACTGGAGCTCATTACACAAACTCAAGGGAAATTTGCAAATACTCATTGAGTATGTGGGGATGGCTTGAGCAATTGACTTGATGAGAATTTCCTTGGCCACTACAAACAAATTTTTCTCCCTCCACCCACATAATTTGCTCCATTTTTGCTTCGACAAAACTTTGCAGGCATCCGTTCTCGACCGACCCGCCGCTGTTGAGAGTCCCAAATACTTTGCATGGGCATCCACCACCTGTACACCCATAAGCTGATGGATTGAACCCCTGAGTTCCTGCTTTGTATTGTTGCTGAAAGAAATGGCATACTTGTCAAAGTTTATAACTTGAACCGATGCTCTCTCGTACCACTGCACTATGCTTTTGATGGCTAGCCCTTCCGCCACACTAGCTTTACTAAAAATGATAGAATCATCAGCAAAGAAAAGGTGCATGATAGCCGGTGCAGATCGCGCCACCTTGATCCTGTGGACAATGCCTGCCGGTTCAGCTTTACTGATAAGCCTTGAAAAAGTTCGACACAGAGTGAAAATAAAGGGGGTAATTTGTAAAACAGCGTAAAAAAAAATAAAAAATTAGTTACGGACGGTGAAAAAAATATTTATAAAATTGAGATAAATTAAGATTTATTTAACAAATAGAGGTGGTTAAAGAGATTCACCCGTTAGTCAAATTGGCGGACATTATTGTATAATAATATCGTTAAACATGACGTTAAATGCATTTGGTTCGTCAATTTAATTAACAAATCAATAATTTGTCCACCACTTATAGACATACAATTAATAATATTATTATATTAAATTAAAATTAAATTAAATACATTAAATTAATAAATTAAATATAAAATTAAATATATTAAATATTATATTAATATTTAGTATTTTAATTAAAATTTGATATTTAATATTTTAATTGATATTAGAATTCAATAATTATAATTATATTACTTATTTTTATTAATATTGATATTTTTATTTTAATTAATAAATTAAATATAAATAATTTATTAATTAAATAAATATTATATTAATATTATATTAACCATAAAATTAAAGAACTATGGTAGACAAATTTTCCATGAATCACACAATAACTAGAATTACATTATTTTGACACCTTTTATTTAGGATAATTTGTAAAAAAAAAAATTCATTAGGATTGTAAAATATTTTTTTACAATTATTATGTCCGTCATTATAAGTGTCAAAATAGTACAATTCTAGTCATTATGTGATTTATGAAAAATTTGTCTTCTTTTATAATGGTCCATTAATTTTATGGCTAATATAATATTTATAATTATTTATTAATTAAAATAAAAATAAGTAATATAATTTTAAATATAAATATTGAATTTTGAGATTAATTATAATATTAAATATTAAATTTTAATTGGAATATTAAAAATTAATGAATGTTAATAAAATATTTAATTTATTAATTTAAAATATTTAAAATTTAATTTTAATTTAATATAATAATAACAATATTAATTGTTTGTCCGCCACTATAAGTGACAGACAAACTATTGATCCGTCAGTTTAACTAATAGATTAAGTGCATTTAATGACACGTTTAACGATATTATTACACAATAACGTCTATCAATTTGACTGTTAGACGAACTTCTTTGACCATCATTTTTGCTAAATAAGTTTTGACCATCCTTTTTGCCCAAACTATTTTTTTCACCATCCTTTACTAATTTTTTTTATTTTTTTCACACTATTTTACAAATTACCCGAAAATATAGGGTGATAGGGGTTGCCCTGTGTAAGTCCACTTAGGATTACCATTAATCAGAAAGGAGAAAGTGACACAGTTAAGGCATTTCATAATCATTGAGATCTAAGGTTCACAAAAACCCATTTTCCTCATAACTGTTTCCGCAAAAACCCATTCCACATGATCGTAGGTTTACGTATATCTAACTTCATAGCCATACACCCGTTTCTACCCTTATTTTTATTCTTCATGTGATGAAAGCATTCAAAAGCTACCAAAATGTTATCAGAGATCAATCTCCCTTTAACGAAAGCACTCTGTGCTTGACAGATCAAACTAGGGAGAATGTGTTTCAGACGGTTAACAAGAACTTTAGACACTATTTTATACAATACATTGCATAAGGATATAAGTCTAAAAGTTTTAAGGTCAACAGGGTTTTTAACTTATGGAATCAATACGATAAAAGTATGATTTAAAGATTCAGGGAAAGGTTTACCGCTCAAGACATCAAGCACCTCATCAGACACATCGTTGCTAATAATATGCTAGTTTTTTTTTTTTGAAAAAACAAGGCAGACATACCATCGGGACCTAGTGTTTTATGAGGATGCACTTGGAATAGAGCTTCTCTAAGTATAGGGTCTGCATAGGTTCCTGTTCATCTCTTCAGCAACTTTCTTGAATCCCAGCCAAAGCTTCTTTCATGTCTGTTGGGTTAGAAGTAGCAAACAAAGAGCTAAAGTACTCGGTACAGATATCCCCTACCTCCGCCATGGACTCCCTTCAACAAATCAACGAATGGTGTTATTGTTTCGCCGTTGGGTGGCTTTTTGATAAAAAAAATTTGTATTTTTATCCCCTCCTTCAGCCAAAGAGCCTTGGATCGCTGCATCCACATAATCTCCTTGTTCCTCAGCAAATCTTCTAATTCTCCTTCCACTCGCTGACAAACTTTAATGTTCTCCATAGTGGGTGATAAGGACTGAATCCTGTCCAATTTCTTCCTCTTGATATTGATATTTTTTTGCACGTGCTTAATTACTTCCTTATTCCACCTAGCCAATCCCCTTGCACAGTTCTTAATCTTACCATAAATCCCTTCCCCATGCCAGAGCCGCAGTCCCACATATCTTTAACCACTTTTTCACAATCCTCCCAAGGCATCCACATGGATTCAAATCGAAATATCTTACTTTTACCTTGCACAGTCATCTTGGTTCGACCATTCCCATCAATCAAAATTGGAGCATGGTCCGAGGCTTCTCGTACTAGCGTTAAAACCTCAAAATTGGGGAACAATGACTGCCATGCAATATTCCCAAAAGCTCTATCTAGTCGTTCTTTAATTCCACTGCGATCCCCATTTCCCCTACACCATGCAAACTAGTTCTCCTGACACCCCAAATCATAAACCTCAATGTGATCAAGAGCTTCCCGAAACCTTTGCATGGCATTCCAATCTCTAACCTGACCCCCCCTCCCTCTCATGATTCTATAAAATTTCATTGAAATCCCCTGCTATCAACCATTCTGAATGCATCTCCCTTCCCAGATTGATTAACAGGTCCCATGATAACCTTTTTTCATCCTCAGCCAGCCAGCCATAGAAACACGTGAATCTCCACTGCTTCTCACTGCCGCTGCAAATGACATTGACATCAATGTGATGGGTAGAAACAGACCGCTTAGTCACCTCCACATTATCTCCCCAAAGTAAAAGTAAACCTCCACTGCGTCCAACACTATCCACACCAGTCCAACACTCTATACCCAAAGCCCTCCCGATCATATCCACTTTAGAACCAACCAGCTTGGATTCCATGATGAACATCAAACATGGGATATAGGATTGCACTAGGGTGCGACGAGTTCTAACTGTCTGGGAATTCCCCAATCCCCGACAGTTTCAGCATAAGGTTTTCATTGATAACGGTGGACTCGGTCAATATCTGAGTAGGCCGATTGACAACAGTAGTCCTGAAAAAGGTTGTCTGGTTCTTTTGTATGCCATGCCCACATTCATCTCTATACCTTCACACAGTTCTACAAACTCATCTTGGTTATCGCGCTTCCCGCTCTTTTGGAACACACATACACTCCCCACCCTATGAGTATTGGAATTACGTGCCTCCTGCTTCCATTTCCTAGACTTCGAAACAACCATAACCAAAGACTTCGGATCCATAATAGTGAACCCTGCATTCGCCACATATGATGTGGTATGAACCTTCGCCCCACTCCACCACGTCATGATCATGCGTGCCACGTATCTCCACCCCATGTGCAACACTATTCCTTATCACTTCCACCCTCATCAAAAGTTAATTTCTTGACAAGTGGAGCTATTAGTTGCCCCTCCCTAACCAAGTCTTCACGTTGTTCTTTCTTAATGATTTTTAAAGGGGAAGCTTTCATCCAGTCATCATATTGCTGCTCACCATCTGGAGGTAACTGTTCCAACAAAGTCACCCTCCACATCTATATGCCCCAACCTCCCACACACAAAACAGAAAATTGACAATCTTTCATGCTTTGCCGTAACCCACCTCAAGCTTCCTCCTTCATCACTTAATTTTATGCCCCTGAGGAGTGGTTTAGCAACCTGCACTTCCACCCTAACCTGCAGATACTTACTCCAACCTGCATACTGTTCTTAATCCACCTCTAACACCTTCCCAGCCCGTTCTCCTAGCATAACAGCAATCTCAGCATTCATTCTTCGAAAAGGAACGTTATAAAATCGGATCCGGAAATCAGTAATATCAAAAACCATATCGTTTGGAACTGAATGTTTGCCATCTGTATAAAAACGATAAGGTGATAGTCAAAACTCCAAGGTGTTCCTCTTAAAACCCGATCCCGATCCCTAGGTGAGAAAAACTAAAATATGTGGGTATGGTTGTCCCACTCCTTAAACCCAAAACCCTTATCCAATTTCCAGACTCCCTTAAAACCCACTTTATCGCATTCCCGTTTATGTTTTTCTTCTTCGTAAGAACACGCCCTGCGAGGCTGAAGCTCACCCTAACGTCATCCCCAACCTCCGCATCCTGTTCAAACACCAACTCCTCATCTTCGTCCTTTGTCAGAAGTATCTCAGGCCATGGTACTCCATCTTTTTCTGCCATGCAATCCAACAAATAGTGGACAAACCCTAGCTAGGAGACAAGATCTTGAAGCTTCAAGACTCAAAGAATCTACGAAACCACTAGTTTCCAGAGAGAAGACCTATGGTAACGAGGAGACTTAGGATCCCAAATAACGACTCTTTATATTTAGATAATAAATATTAAATCATTTTTATATTTTTAAAATTTCGAGCAAAACATTGGATATCCATTATTTAAATAATTTTCAAAATATTTTTAAACTATCTGTGTAAATTAAAATATAAATTATATAATTATTAATTTATAATTAAAATAATATATATTATATTAAAAAAAGCCACATTAAAAATTAACAAATTTTAAATTTTATAAAAAATTTTAAATAAAATATATTAAAATATTATAATTAATAAAGTTAATTATTAAAATTTTAATATTACACATATTAAAGGAAAATATTAAAATAATTAATATTATTTATATTAATTAGCATATATATATATATATATATATATATATATATATATATATATATATATATATATATATATATATTGTTAATATAAAATAACTACAAGGAATTGTTTAAATGGTTAAGAAAATTTCCTTCTTTCTTAATTTTGGATTTGAATCACAAAAATTTTTACAAAAAAGAGATAAAAAAATTCTATAAAATAAAAAGTAAAGTGATAGTTTTAAACAAAAACTATCAATATATAACGAGAGATAAAGTAAATAAAAATTAAAGAAAAACATTGTAGTCAATAAAATATTTTGGTATTATTTCCAAAATATCAAAGAAAAATTGTTTTCAAAACAAAAAATGAGAGAGAGACATCTAGAGTTTATTTCTTCTTTTTTTCCCCCCATTTTAGAAGCACAAATTGAAAATGTAAGGTTTGGTTGAAAAATAAGAAAATAGATTTTATGAAAAGTAAACAACTGATTTGTTGTTGTAATTGCAATTTTTTTTTTCTAATGCACGTGAATTAAAATTAATATATTTACCGATAAACATTTATTATTTGCATTTATTCTTTTTAAATCAATATTTATATTTAGTCAAACTAAATGGAACCTACTTTCAATTGAATTAGGACACTTACGTCTTTTTGTTTATTTAATTATAACCTTTACAGTGCCCAAATCAAACTGCTTCAAAATTACACAACTCGGAAGGTGAAGCATAGGGGAAATGTTGGAAGAGAGCGAGAAAATCGGACAATTATATCAATTTGGTTCATTTTGTCTCATATTATTGAATAATCATATATATATATATATATATATATATATATAGAGAGAGAGAGAGAGAGAGAGTAATCAGAAGTTATAGGTATCATGTGACTAATTCAACATCAAAAAAAAAAAAAAAAGTGTTTAGCCCATAATAAATTCAGAAAAAGAAAATATTTTGTCATAATCATTGTCTCGCATACGTATGCTTAAATCATAGGCCGCTCAATATTCAAAATTGGAATCTATATATATATACAGAGTATATACATAATGTAATTGGATATATCACTCACCTTAAGTTAATCAACTAATTTACTTGTGATACCTGTTTGAGCTAAAGTTATTCCTAGTGTTGGAGAGCCCAGCTAGCTAAAAAGAAACCTGCAGACGAAAAACATTAATGGTCTTTCACATGTGCACATCATCTCAAGGTTGCTAGCTATGGCCAGAAGTTAAAATTAGACTTTGGAGGTTTACATGAGTTATTAATGATATATTAACCTTTTATTTTTCTTCACCTGAATCTTTTCAATCCCGTGTTGCAGTTCAGATGTTGTTTTGAGCATATATGTACGTGTGTGTATATATATATAGATATAGATGCATCTCCTACCTTTTTATTATGTACAAGCTGGTCATACCAGGTGCATTTGACATATAAAATTTAGAGCAGAGAAGGCCGGTGTTACGTTTTAGCTGACAAACCTGCCTCTTCATTTTTTATATACACATCTATCATTTTCCTTCTACATGTGCATAGAGGAAAACAGAAATATCTGAAGCTGAAGAAATGGCCACGGCGACTCATAGTCCATTGATATTCACCTTTGGCATTCTTGGTATAATCTTGCAAATTATGGTCTCATACATTATGTTATTTGTTAATTTCTAATCATAGTTTTGCATTTGATGAACATTTTCAATTTGGTCTAACACTATAATAACTAACTTGATCATCATTTGCACTCACTAGGCAATATCATCTCCGTCATGATGTTTCTTGCGCCTGTGTAAGTATGTTTGATTGTTTTTTAATTATTATTATTCATATTGTCAGATAAAAACTGTTTGATTAATTGAATGAACAATGTCAATTTTGATTTCTTTAGTCTTGATTAATTATCGCAGGCCTACATTTTTTCGGGTTTGTAGAAGGAAATCAACCGAAGGATTTCATTCATTTCCATATGTGGTTGCACTGTTCAGCGCCATGCTTTGGATTTACTACGCCATCCTAAAATCCAACGATTATCTTCTTCTCAGCATCAATTCTGTGGGTTGTCTAGTCGAAACGATCTACATTCTTGTGTACATTATCTATGCACCAAGGAAAGCTATGGTACTAATTAATATTCCCCAAAAATTATTTCCCATTATTGGTTTCTTATATGATTAATTTTGAGGTTGGAAAAATATAATTTCATGCAGATCCTGACACTGAAGCTAGTACTTCTATTGAACATTGGCGGATTCTTGGCCGTTGGTGTTCTTACTCAATTCTTTGCCAAAGCATCAAAAAGGCTGCACATTGTGGGATGGTTATGTGTTGCTTTATCTGCAGTTGTGTTTGCTGCTCCTTTAAGCATATTGGTTAGTTGATATTTGACATCTTATTTATCTTGCACTTAAATTAATGTGTCACCCAATACACATCATAGATTAGCTATAAACACTGATCATATGATAATTTATTATTATTTTTTTTGGGTTTATATGCAGAGGTTGGTCATACGCACCAAAAGTGTTGAGTTCTTGCCATTTAACTTGTCGTTTTTCCTCACTCTGAATGCTATTATGTGGCTACTGTATGGTATCTTATTAAAGGACTTTTACATAGCGGTATGTTGCTTGGTATCCATCTCTTATTGAATAGTCCAAACTTATTTATTTTATTTGTTTATTTTTTTATTGATGCTGCCATAAAAGGTATTTTGTTGCAAATGATACCTTGACTGGCTAGCAAAGGTGAAGCCATCGACTAAAGTGTTCCAAATTCAAATCCTACTATAAGTATAGATGTCTTTTATAAGAAAAATCATCTCTCTTTCCTATTAAAATTAATTATAAATTCATGGTGGCCTCATTGGCGACACTAACCAGATCACACCACCAAAAAAGGTTTTTTTTTTTTTTTTTTGTTGAATATAATATATTTTTTTCTGAATCAGTTTAAGTAAATTTATTGAAGTCAGAATTATCGCAAAGACTTATGAAAATATAATAATAAAAAAGAGAATTTCACTTAATAAACATAACTACTTATTACTTGTTTGAAAGTAATTTAACATAATTTTTCATTGAAAATTTTCACAGCTCCCAAACATATTTGGAGTCCTATTAGGGACAGTTCAAATGGTACTCTATGCCATTTACGGGGTCCGAAAGAAAGTTACAGAGGAGCAGAATCTACCAGAAAAAATAGATGGACGTGAGGTAAGGCTTAGCCCGATCAAGACTAATTCTGAAGTACATGCTATCCCGTTGCCAACGTGTGAAGGAAATGAAGTGGGTAATAAAGAGGAAAACCAAAATCATGACCTTAGAAAACACAATGGTGATTGCTTTGAATCCCTCAAGCAAGTTCAGCCAAGTGAAAATGCTGTTTGATTTTTTTTTTTCGTTTCTTATTTCTATATATGTGAGATACCACTATAAATACTGTGGGTACCGTTGAAAAATATATACACATCATCTATATATGTATTACTTAAAATTCCAGCCTTAGTTTTTTGATGTGTTGTACTATATATACTTATTAATGGAAGCCAAGCTAATGGCATATGTTATAGACTGTCTCTGCATATTTCTTCAGCCTTTTTCTTAACTTAGACATAATAAGTGATAAGCCAAAAGGTTTGATTTGATTTGACATATTGATTGGTAAACTTTGGCTTGATTTTCTACAAAACCAAAATAGAAAGTAAATTGCGAAATTGGTTAGCTTTTGTCCACTGTTTCTTAACTGAAAGTATTGCATACATATAAAGGACCGCCACATTTTTAGACAAATTGTGCAAATCAATTATTTTGGACGTGACCCATGAAACATAATTTGTGATGGAGGATTAATTCCTTACGCATGAACTCAAATTATAAAGATATCAAAATTCAAAACTTCTTGGAATCTAATTCTATGAGTTTAAACTCAATCGATCCACTACTAAGGGTTATAGAATTCGAAGTCGATAAAGGCTCTCTTTCTAAACGGATGGGGAGTGGAATTTGCCTAATTTGGGAAGACGTACAGGGAAAAAAATGGAGAATAATGGGAACTTGGCATTTGAAAGAAAAAAAATATGTTCCTTCTCCTCCTAATTTTGACAAGTCATTTTTCTTTTTTATTCTGTTTAAAAATACAGATCATCTTTTTTAAAAAAAAATTATTAATTTAATAATTAAATATCTTAAATATCCTTCATTAGTTAACATAAATATTAATACCTACAATAAATTTTCACTTTCATGACTTTAAAATTATATATTACTATACAATTTTTTTTTGGAATTTCAATGCACAAATTTTTTATTTGAATTTTCAAATTATCATCTTCATCCTTACTCTTTCTTTAAGTTGGCAAATCTACAAAATTTAGATTATTATGCACTGCATTAAAAAATCTATTAAAGGTATTTTAATAAAAATAATGATATTAATTGAGAAAAACTGAATTTTTTAATTTTTTATAATTTAAAAATAACCTATCAAAGTTAGACGATAGATTGCTCTCTAGTTGGCTTAATTAATTATCCTGTTTATTTAGCTAGACAGTCTAAAATCGCACGTTAGCAGGAAATACATGAATAGCTAAGCTAGCAGCTGGTTAAATTTTTCTAGCAGTGCAGTGTCAATTGAAAGCAACTGGCCCCTAATTGATCATAGAAGTTCATTTTCTGGAGGCATACACACACACACACACACACCCCTTAATGTTGTAAATTTCAAATACCTAAGTGTCGAGTGTCGACTGGCTGTGGGTGTCGATTGTGGAATTGCTATGTAATGTATCACCTTGAAATTCTACCAAAAGAAATATGACAGTGAAATTGTTTTGACTTTATATTTAGGGAAACATGATTAATAATTCATAAAAAAAAAAAAAAAGTTTCATGTTGAATTTTTTTTTTTCACTCTACTAAATGGGTTGTAAATTTAATTTTTATCAAGAACTAAACTTTCACCTAATCAAAACATATGTTATCACTAGAGACGAAAAACGATATTATTATATATTTTTACCTATATGTTTATTTTTTTTCTTTTCCTTTCAGATAGGATGCAAGGGTTTGTTTTGTTATTCATGTTAAAGTATATGATATCCGATCTCATAGACCTATTATGGTTGTGCCACTTCGATAAATATGTTTTTTCAGAGCCCATAAATATGTTCTTTTTGTTCTAATTTGGTGCATTTATAATCAAGTGATAAACTTTAATTACGGATTATTTGATAATTATATTAAATATTTAAAATTAAAATATTCAGTACTTATTTTTTAAAAATTATTTGATAATACTTTTCTGTAAAAATTCTCAACATTTTAAGTGTGTTTGGTAATTTTCTTTATTAAAAATTACATCCAAGACATGGGTGCCAATAGGAAGAACAATTCCATAGTTCGCTGACCAATCTGCTGCAAAATTCAAGTCTCTATAAGCATGACGAATTTCCACTTTCATCGGTGCATTCGGAGATGCCGAATATTCGCAGCAAGAGTTTTGTCTAGAACCATCTCAACAGCATCTCTATTACCTCCACACTAGTGATACTTGTTTTAGCTAAAGTTATTCCTAGTGTTAGAGAGACCAGCTAGCTAAAAAGAAACCTGTATATGAAAAACATTAATGGCTGTTTCACATGTGCATCATCACATGGTTGCTAGCTATATACCCGGAAGTTAAAATCAGACTTTGGAGGTTTACAGGAATTATTATTGATATGTTAACCTTGTAATTTTCTTTACCTGAATCTTTTCAATATCGTGTCGCAGCTCAGATGTTCGTTTTGAGCATATATATACGTGCATATAGATGCATCTCCTACTTCTTTGTTATGTACAAGCTAGTCATACCAAGTGCATTCCACACACACACACACACACACACACACACACACACACACACACACACACACATATATATATATATATATCTGCCCCAAATGCAAAAATACGACTAATTATAACTAATTGTTGGGATACTTAAATAATAAGTTCTTTGAAGAAAAAGTAAATATTATTAAAAGAATAAAAAGAAGTGGCAGTTGATGAATTTTCAACTGATACAATGATGCACACAAATGAAAACCATAGATGAAAAATCAAAATTTTCACTATGTATAAAATCTTAAAATAATAAAACTACCATAAGTAATCTTCTATGCCTTAGTTGTAAAATAAAACTATGAATTTTTTAATTTTAACATGAGATATTATTATTTGAAATAATTATTAAAATATTTTCTACTTTTTAAAATAATTTTAAAAGAGAATAAGTTTTATTTTTATAATTAAATAAAACTCTAACATCTTGAAGTATTTGTTTTTTTATTTCATATTTCAGATTATATACTTAAAAATTTATTAAAAATTAAAATTTTAAAACAATTAATTTTTACTTATTAAAAATAAACTGAAAGATTAGTTTTGAATTTAATGGTTCAAATTTTTTAAATGTAATCAATTATATTTATTTAAATATAAGAGGATTTGAATATACAAAATTGATATATCTTACTTGAATATGGTGTTGAAAACCCTATAAATTTGATATTTTAAGTAAAATTCAAAAAAATTTAGGTTGCTTCATTATTAGATGGATTTGTAATATTGTGGAAGTCTTATGAGAAAGACAATACGAAAAATTGTACATCAACCATCTACCAGTCTATTAATTTGCACATGAATATCACATAAATACACCAAATTTCATGGATTTAACAAATATTGAAATTTTTTTTAAAAAAAAAAAAAGGGATTGTCTCTTGAAAAATTTTATTAATATTGAAAAACTATTTCTTACAGTCTCTAAGACTTACATAGGGAATACAAACCTAACCCTAACTGAGACTAAAAAGTAAAAAATAACAAAATCTGTTAGAAAGAAAAGTTTTAAATTAATGATACTGACTAATGATGCTAAATAATACAAGTAAAAAATTATTACTAACATAAATTTTTTAAAAACAGCAAAGCATAAATTCGAATAAATAATGAACTTGTAGTTGAAAAAAAGTGAGTCATAACTAAAAGCAATAAATTTTGATCATTGACCCGTTTCTAATCAAATTTCATAGAGAAAATCCAAAAATCCGCAATTGACCAAGCCTAATAAAAATCATGAAAAAACCAAATTAAATTTGTCTCTATCTCATTGCTCCAAGAACTCCAAAACTTGTTGCTCAATATCAATTTGTCAATGACAACATAATTTTTTTTTTTACTAAACCAAACTTATCATTGTTAATCAATATATATAATTAATTATGGTCATTGGTCAAGTTAAAGTCTTAAAAGTTATTTATGATAAATAGTTATTGTTTAAAATTAATATTTTGATATGTAAACAATTACATACTATACTATCTAATTGAAAACAAGACAATTAATTAAAAAGGAAAATAAAAAATAAAAAACACATATTATGACAAAATGAAATACCTAAAAAATTTAAAGTTATCTGAGTTAAATAATAAATTAAAATTTTAAGAATTATTTATTTTGGTATTCTTATATATTAAATATAATTCAATATAAAAAATAATATAAAATTTTAATTAATAATTTTTAAAAAATTTTACAATTCATAATTTCGAACTTATATAGTACTGTTTAATAATCTGACCACTTCACTAACAGATTGGGACATCCACTAATGAAATTGCTATAATAACAGATATAAATTAGCATGTAAAAGTACAATGTAAAAGAAAGCTGTTCTAATTTTAATAAAATTTGTACTTGTGGTCAATAAAATGCTAGAAGTAGTAGGCAAAGTAAGGTAGAGAAACGTTAAAAACTGAAAAGTAAGGTAGTTCGCGTCAATGGTGCAAGCTTCTTTCAATGCCCACTTAGGAATAATTGCGACTTTCTAATAACTCTTTAGGACAACAGCGAAACCTCGTATCCCATAAATATCACACGTGCACACCACTATAGTAACTCACCGGAATAGCCATAGCTTCCAAATTGTTAAGCTAATCACCATTTTTATTATATTAATCACAAATGAAAGTGATACAGTTATAGGTGTAATCCTAAAATATTTAATATTATTGAGAGCATGATTCGTGGGAAATCTACTTAGGATATCTTATCATTTTTAGGTGCTTTGGTCTACATTCCACTCTTCACCTACCACACTTGAAACTCCCCGTCTTTAATTACCAATTAAACCAAGTAAGTGTCCAATCGCCACTCAATATTTTATATATAAAAACCTCTTTTCTTTTTCGTTTCTTCTGCTCTTTGAAATGTGACATCAATGAAGAAGGCATATAAGCTTAGTTTTTTAATCTTCCTTTCACGCGTGATAGTCAAAAGCTATATGAGACAGAGCGCAACAACAATATACCTTGATGATTAATCACCTAAAATATGAAGAGAATTGATGAGATGGCAATTACATGCCTTTAGAGGGAGGAATAGTGCGCCTGTTATCAACTTAATTATTTAATACAGTTTCTTCTTTTATCTCAGCGTTTAAATTTCATTAATATTAACCTTTTTATATTGAAAAAAAGAAGTACGTACGTACGTCATGTTTCTTACACTTGTCGTGGGTTGATGAAGAGGAATGAGAGATCCATGCAATGATAAGGCATTTAGTGGAGTGATTGGGCCTAGGGCGTTCTGACGGTTTGTGTTTGATAGTTCTTTCAAATGGGATTGCAAGGAGAAACGGCCAAGCCTATCAGAAAAGGATGAAAATTTAAAGTACGAATGGGGACTGCCACGCGAAAAAGAGGGTATAGAAGGTGGGGAAAAGCACGGCTAAGCTTTTGAGTTCTGTAACGGAAGTCGGCCACCATAGTAATTTACGCACCATACAAAAAAAAAATCTCGAATCAAGCTCAACATGTGATATAGACTCGTGTCATGTCTTTGTATAATTTTATAGTTATGTGAATTATAATTTTTCAAAATTTGAAAAGGCAAATGACTATTACATAACTCGGTTTAGTTCAATAATTTATATATATCTTTAAAATCTAAATACTTCTTATTCAACTTTTTATCTCTTTATAACTTTAATTAAAAAAGGTATTTATTATTAGTGTGCTAAATGCTTTATGATATTAGGTGAATTCTATAGTGACGAATGTTATAATGATGTCAAATAATATAATCTAATTCAATGGTGAATAATAACTTTCATCTAATCAAACAATATTTAATTATATATAATTCAATGGTAAATAATAACTTTGATATAATTCTATAGTGAATTATTAATCATGACATTATAGTGTAATAACGTAAATAACACTACAGACTTCACTATGATATTATTATTTGTACCAAAATAAAGCTATATGATATAATTTGTACCAAAAGTAATTAATATTAGTCTATTCTAAAACATATGTGTTTATCTCTTACAAATAAATTCAATATAAATAAATCTATTTAAATCAATCCAAAAAGAAATAAATTCTAAAATATATTACTCTATAAACAAAAAAAAATATTACTTACAAGTAATTACCATAGTCTAACAACATGATAAATTAAGTTTACATGCCAAGTTGTTATAGGGTAGGTTGTTTATTATTATTATTATTAAAAAAAAAGGGCAGATTGTTGAGTTGGCATTTGGAGCACACATTTTTGGTGCGACAACAGTGGTAGCAATCATTTATAACACTGTACGATTACAACCTCCATGCACCTTACTTTGTTTGTCTATAAATATGTCACGTTCTTTGTGCCTTCATCTATGGCTTGGATGAGAGAAAGCTACTAAGTAAGCTCAGGCTTCCATCTCCAAATCCTTGTCGTTTTGATATCAGAGAGAGCGAGAGAGAAGCAAAAGCAAATAGCTAAAGATGGGCGCCCTGTTTGACACTCACCATCCACTTCTTTTCATTATTGGCCTTCTAGGTAATATAATTCAATATATATATACATATAATTAGGACAACAATATTTATATTTCTCTAAATTAGCTTGTATATTCTCGCAAATTTCTTTATTTCAAGCTACATAAAGAAATGTTATACATAACCAAGATGCATGGAGTTGTTGTATATAAAGCGCTGATTTTTCTTCTAATTTTTGTAGGCAACATTACCTCTATTGTGGTTTTTCTAGCTCCAATGTAAGTTATTTATTTTATTCAATTTGCTTATAATAAGTTATTTTCTTATGTTTTTTTTTTTTTTTTTCTGGGTATGAAGCATCACTTAATATATACATATTTCTGTTGAAATTGTTTGCAGACCAACATTTCATCGGATTGTTAAGAAGAAATCAACAGAAGGGTTTCAATCATTTCCTTATGTGATCGCACTACTCAGTGCTATGATTTGGCTATACTATGCTTTCCTCAATCCCGCCGCTCTCCTTCTCGTCACTATTAACGTTGTCGGTTGTG
>CATIWR010692009.1:0-17055 GCA_949677035.1 Omphalea diandra | reverse complement strand
TCATTTTTAATTTAGAGTATGTTTATTTTTTATTTTCATAGTTTAATATATGTGAATCTGACTTTTGAGTTTTTTCAAATTTAGGTGATGATCCTAGGGGATAATATATATATATATATATATATATATATATATATATATATATATATATATATATATATATTGTATTCCACTTATCAAAAGGACGGTTGATTTTTTTCCTACAAAAGTTTTGCCCTTGTGAGATTAATTCTCAATTTTGATTCTTGCAAATAATCGCTTTGAACAATCACAGCTAATTCCTTTAATTCGCTCACAACATACCAAGGTCCTCTGACACAGGTTCGCCTTTGGATTGAGGTTTTTTTCTTGTTCGAACTTGATCTGACTTTCTAAGGGAGTCACTTTCAAGCGTAAAGTTGTTGGGTCTCAAGGCAGGTTGCTTGGAGTTCGCATCACTATCTTTGTCCAATGGACAGCTGTTTTAAAAGAAATAAATGCCTTTCCAATAAGGCCAAGGCATCATAGCAGCCATGTATTTGCAACTAATAACGTTAAACATCGACAATTGCTATATAATAACGTGGGTTCTGTAATTACCATAAATTTGAAGACATAGTAGCCTCTTCCCTTTGTTATTTTATGGCCATGGATTTCGTGCATTCTGTTCTTATCATGCAGGCCTTCTCGGAGCAGACATAGCATTGATTCAAATTGATTCCGGTTCATGGAGTCACCAACCAGCATCAGCCTCTTACCTCTCAATCTTGTCAAGAAGTCTGTTGCATTGAACCTGCAAGTGATAGGCGGATGCATAATTACATTCTTGCTAAATTCATTATGTAAGTAAAATCAGTAAAGGCTAAATATTCAATCTCCACCAAATAGTGCATTTATATATGCAGGCAGCCTTTTTAACTGTGAATTTATTTAATTATTAATAAACTAAAATTTCAAAGATTTATTAAAAGAGAAAAGCATTCGAAAGTATAAAAACTAACCACTGCAGCAGGTGTTGGAAACATCAAGATTAGTCCCTCCATTGTTTTAAGGAACGTACTTCATGTTCCAAAGCTACCCACTAATCTTGTATCTGTAAATAAACCCTCTCAAGATATGAACTGCAGAATAACCTTTTTTTACCACTCACTGTGAGTTTCAGGACCAGGGTTTGAGAATGATGATTGGACATGCTAAGGAGAAGGACAGATTATAGTACCTTGAAACACCTGGATATCCAAGTGTTACCAAAAGTAAATACTTTTATCATTTCTTTCTGAACATTCTCTTACCAATAAAGACACTATATGGCCATTTGGACACACCTCCTTCAAAATTCTTATTATGTTTCTTTCCTTTTTTAAAGCACTACATAGTGAAATTTTTCATTGTGATGTATGTGAACTTGCGAAACACAAATGTACAAGCTTTGAAATCAGTAATAAAAGAAGTTTTGTTCCTTTTGTATTAATTGATAGTGACAAAAGGGGTCCACCCACTATTTCTAATATTTCAAGAACTAGATGGTTTGTTTCTTTGATTGATAATTTTACTAAGGTCACCTAGGTTTTCTTGCTTAAATCTAAATCTGACGTGAGTAGTGTGTTCTCCCAAATTTCTATAACATAATCAAAAAATCAGTTTGGTGTTGAAATCAAAAGGTTTAGGTCAGATAATGCAGGATATTATTTCAATCAAATATTGTCACTGTATTTCCAAAAGGAAAGGATCATCCATGAATCATTTTGTATCAACACTCCACAACAAAATAGAGTGGCAGAAAGAAAAAATGGTCACTTGCTTGCATAACTCATACATTTTTGTTTCAGCAGAAAAGTTCCAAAAATTATTTTGGAGGGTTTGGGGGGGGGGTGGAGATGCCATTCTTATAGTCACACAAGAGATTTTGATATTCAAAAGTCCTATGGATATACTCTCTCGATTCTACCCTGACTTCAGTACCACAAATCATCTTGTTCCTAAAATATCTGGTTAGGTGTTGTTTATTTACATTCATAACCAAAATAGAGGCAAATTAGACCCAACAGCAGTAAGATGTGTTTTTTTGGGGTATTTGTCAAGCCAAAAGGGATATAAGTGCCATCATCCTCCTACCAAAAAATTTTCTTTCTCTGCAGGTGTCATTGTTGCTGAAAATGAATCCTACTTCACTAAATCTTATCTTCAGAGGGAGACCATATTTGTGGAAGATAAAGATAGAGATAAAGGTTTCTTTCTTTTTGAGTTGCCTTCATCTTCTGTACTTGCGCCTGTGCCTTTTCAGACTCAACCCAAGTCTACATCTATCCAACCTGAGCTTGTATCTTCTCAAAACCAGCCCGAACCTTCTCAACACCAGTCTGAACTTGTGTCCTCGCCAAGTTGTGTTCCTGAACCCGTTCCTAGAGGTAATGACACTGTTAATAACAGATGGTTTTCTCAAATACATTTGAGGAGGAAGAATCCAGTTCTTGAACCTATGCAAGTTCAAAAATATGACTCTAATTCTGGACACGAGATAACAATTTTGAACCTTCATTGCCAATTGAGCCTATATCAAATAATGATTTGCTATCAGGAAAAGAACTAAGGAATGTACTAAACACCCACTATATCCACTCACTTTGTTTCTTATGAAAAATGTTCACCATCTCATAAAAGCTCTCTCATGAGCTTAAATACAGTGTCTAATTCAACCACATTATCTAAGGCTTTATCCTGTGAAAATTGGAAAAATGCCATCAATGTTGAAGTGCAGGCTTTGGAGAAAAACAAGATTTGGGAAGTGGTGGATTCACGTGAAGGAAAAAGGCCAGTGGGAGAATAATAGGTCTTTACTATGAAGTATAAAACTTATGGGATAGATATAGATTATCGAGGAACTATTGCCCTGATTGCTAAGAAGAACATAGTCAGAGTCCTATTGTCCTTAGCCGCTAACTATCATTGGCATTTACAATAATTTGACAGAAGAATATTTTTACATGGGTATCTTGAGGAGATGATATACATGGAAATTCCACTTGGTTTTGGCGGCAATATAGTGATGAATAAAGATTGTAGGCTTAAAAAAGCATTGAATGGACTAGAACAATCTCTGAGATCTTGGTTTGGGAGATTCACTTAAGTAATGTTAACAATGGGATGATAAACAAATCCAAGAAATCATATACTCTTCATCAAGCACTTGGACGCAAGGGGAGTAACCATTCTTCTCGTGTATATTGACGATATACTAGTGACAGGAAATGATAAGAAAGAAAGGCAGGCTTTTAAACAATGTTTGGCAAAAGAATTTGAAATAAAAGACTTAGAACATTGAAATATATCCTAGGATGAAGTGGCACACTAGAAGCAGGGAATCTAAACGAAATCAACTATGAGGAATAACTTCCTACCCCTACGTGCCATTACTAAATTTGGCATTTGACCAAGGAACCTAAACAGGATCAAATATTAAAGACTATTAGGACAATAAAGCACAACCAAAAACGTTTGGATGCCTATTCTTCTCCACTTCAAACTTCAAAAAAATTGAAGGAAATTAGCTACGCTTGAATCCTAAAATTGCAGACACTAACAAATGCCCTTTGGTATTTATAATAAGCACCGTAAAAATTCTAGACTGTAATTCTAATTTTCATAATTGTTTAAACAATCTTTTTGTCAAATCCAATGGTGCCTGCATCAAAGAGGACCTACAGAAAGAAGCACTAAGCATGATTATAAGGGTAAAGTATTGGACTCTCCAAAGAGAAGACAACTGTGAGAATGAAATCTAAATGGAGAGCTATGGCTTTCCAATCTTCAAGTAATTATTCCCTTAATCAAAGTTAAGGCACATAGAGGCTCGCCACAACATCAAGAAAATGCATTGTTCAAGAATGTTGCAGTACAGGGTCTTCTCTTGTAGTTTCGGCTAAAAGTAAATTGTCTCCCATCTTTACAAGGTCACAACAGAAATCGTATGTTTGAATGCTTGCTCAGAGGAATTCAGTTTGTTTGCATTATGAAAACTGCTAATACTCACAGGAAAAAGTTGAGAAAACATCCAATATTCAATGCACTAATAAGTTTAGTAATCATAGCCTCACCAAGTTTGTCACAACTACGAATCCTATATAGAAATGATGCAGCTGACTACCTTCTGCATCATTACTAAGAATACTCTAACCTCACGAGCTAGCTTTTGGGGGTGTGGTCCTCTCGTATCAAAATGCAGACTAAGGAAGAAGACATCGAGATATTTAGTTCTCAGAATTGATATTTATGTTGTGAAAAAATAAATTCTATGCACTGGAATTATGCTATGCCTTTTTGGGAGCTCTTCATGGTGTTCTTGAGTGTATTTTCATGCTGTCTACTTAAAAACACAACGAATGTCCCAAATTTTACCATCAAAACACTTTTACGTTCTACAATGACCGTAACCAGCCATAGTAAATGCTGAAATTAAAAATCCACACAATAAATTAATAATTCAAGAACACTGAACGAAAACCCAACGATAATCAAGAAAACATGACGTACCTGGGAAGATCACAAGCATCAGGCTTCCATCGCCATTTAAGATATTCGGAATCTCTCCTTCCATTCATTTGGCAATCAAAAGCCTCGTCAACATAAGGACAAGTACCTGGTTCATAAAGTGGGTACTCCTCGGCTTTAACCCAGGTTCCCATGTACAAATCACAAGGTTTACCATTCCGAATCAATTTATAAGCACCATTGTCACCTAAAGCAGAAGAAGAAAAAACTGGGTCTTCCTTGTCTTCACCGGGGATCTCCCCATTAATAGGCTCCTTATAAGCTTTTGATTCTCTTGTTTCGTTGTGAGAAATTGGCGATATCGACTGTGAGGTGGATGTGCCAACAAGCTCAAAATCAGAAATGGGGTCTTCACTCTTTTTTTTAACAGCGACTTCAACAGAAATTGCTTCGGAAACGGTGTCAGAAATTGGAGATGCCGGTTGGTTGGTCAGGGAAAGATGAAGGTTTGTTTGTGGAAAGAAATCTCTGTACAAGGAGAGATGCGGCTCGAGAGCACGTTTACTGAAGAAAAAAATGGTTAACAGGAACAACACAAGGAACCAAAAGACCGTTAATATGTAACGTTTCTTCATGGCAGAGGACTTTGCCATCCGGCGAATGGCGACAGCAAGCTTGTGATCAGTAAGTCGGTCCAGTTGTTATAACGCTTCCCTTTTACCATTTTTTTTCCCCTGGTTCCTTGCTTTCGGACTTTGTTTAGCATAAACATGCTAGCTATTTGCAAGTTCTACAAATTTATTTTTTAATATTAACATTTACTTATAGTATAAATAAATATTAATTTAATAATACTATATTTTTTAAAGTTATGATATTTATTAATGATTTCAATCTCAGATTGTGGATCAATCGAACTAAAAAAATCTGAGAATCAAATTTTCTATCGGTTCGGATTGATCTCAAATCAAAATAAAAGAAATTCAATTAAAACTTCATTAATCAAGTGATCCAGAATGGATTGATCGTGATTTATCTTTAATTTTTAACTTTTTAGCTGATTTTTTAAAATTTATATTTTATTAAATTTTTATTAATAGTAAATATAACAATTTTTTAATTTTTTAATAGATTTATTATAATTTTATAATACAACTTTGAATTTTAGAAATAATAAATTATTATAAAAATTAATCATAATATAAATTTATAAGTTTTAAAAAATAATAAATCGTTATTAAAAATTAAAAGTGATTTATTGAAATTGTTATATTAATATTAAATTAATGTTATTTCTATCATTACATAATATAAAATTTTTTATGTAATAAAATAATATGTATCATTTTAAATTTTTTATTTATTACATATGGATAAAAATTTTCATTTTGAAATCTTTATTTATAAAATATGTCATATTTAATACTATAATTATATATGTATATAATATATATGCTTTTAATATAAAATATTATATTAAATAATTAATTAAATTGTACTTTGATCGACTCGAGTCAACTTTGATTTGACCTCCGACCTATAATCTTATGCTTTAAGAAGGTCAAAGATCAAGCTGAATTTTAAAATTTGGATATTATAAATTTTAATTTTAATCAAAATCTACTCAATATATTTTAATTGTATAATAACTTAATAGTAAATCAAACTTAATTATTTGTTATACTTATTTTATAATGCTTATAATTAATATAAATTCAAATACTAAATTTCCAGCATTAGATTAAAAATTTAATGAAAAACTTTTATTACAATATCTTTATAGTTAAATATTGATAGAATTATTATGATATTTTATATAATAATTTAATAAAGTTAGTTGATATAGAACTATAAAACATAAAATTATTATTATTAAGTCATTTTATATAAATCTTAAATTTCTATAAAATTTTTGAGCTAAATGTCTAAATCCTTATCCTTATAAAAGTTTAATAGAAATGATCTTATTATACTAAATTAAATTAATTATATAAATTAAAATTAATTATCAATTACAATGCAATGGTAATTTAAGTGTTTATGAGTGAAATTAATTTATACTAAAATCTTAGAAAATTTAATAATAATATTCTTTTAGACTAAAGTAAAAATGAATTTGTTGCTATAGTATTATGAAAGGATGGGCAGCAGTGGCTGAAAGTTATAATCTTTATAATAATGAATGGTTGGGAGGATTGTATAATGAACGACGTCGTTGGATTCCTGCATATGTGAAAGGCTCATTTTGGGGCGATATGCCTGCTACACAACACATTGAAAGTATGAATGCCGCCTTTGATGGGTTTGTAAACTTCAAAACTACTGTAAAGCAATTTGTTGAACCATATGATAATGCATTAAAAAGTAAAGTAGATAAAGAGTATTGTGCAGATTATCGCTCTTTTAACTCATAGTATGAGTGCATAAATAATTATGAAATTGAACAATAATTTTAAGGAGTTTATACAACTGAAAAATTCAAAAGAGTTTCAGGAGGACTTGAGGGAAAATTTCTATTGTCATCCATCTATTATTAAAAAGAATGGCTCCATACATATATATGAAGTTGCAGAAGATGCGGAAATTAGAGACAAAAGGAAGGATATCATTTTCAGTGTTATTTAATGAAACTGAGCTTGAAGTTAATTACAAGTGTCATTTATTTATTTTAGAGAAATTTTATGTAGGCATGCCTTATCTGTACTCACCGTAATAAAATAAATAGTGATAACTGTAGTATTATGAATACAAATGCCATACCAGGAGAATTATAAAGCAAGATAGTATATTCCGGCTATCTTCCCTTTTTAATAAGTATAATCTACTCTATTAAGATTCTTCCATATGGTAATAGATTAATGATTTCACACTACCATCATCTTACAATAGGGTCTTTTTAGCTTACTTTTCAAGAATTTTCTTTATCTAAATTTTCTATCGCTAAAAGTTCTTATCAAGAAATCTCACTCGTTACTAGCTTCCATTTGACTAACCATGTCACATCCTCAAAATTTTATTTTTATATATTTCTTTCTCTTCTCCCATAAATACATTTTTCAACCTATCATATTTGTGAAGACTCATCAATATTACCATATCTATCTCTACATTAGCATTATTTATACATATAAGGACCTCTCCCTTTTTTGCTAAACGTCATCTATATTTCAACTTTACTATGGATGAGTGTCTATAAGAAAGGATGATACTTTTATCATACTTGGAGGAAGAGTCAAAGGATGTTAAAAGCATAACCTTAAGTCCTTTAACCCCTATCATCACGAGATTCCACTCCTTGACTTTTTTTTTTTTCCTTTAAAAGAATGATTGATCAAGTTTCTTCACATAATGTATCATCCACGTGAGTTATGTAAAGACATTCCTTCTAAGGTAAACCCTTTCTATAAGCATCATTAAAGGAGATATGTTAAGCCCTCCTCTAAGGACACAACTTTAACCTTCCTTGATGGAGGACCTTTAAATGCTAAGGATGAGGAGCTCTAAACCCCCTTCAAGGAAGCATGCTACTTGCTAATCTAATAAGGCATCTCAAAACTCTTTACGCAGAATGCCCTTTGCAAAGAGACTTATCTCAATCATCTTTTGAGTATGAATCATAAATCCCTATAGAAATGAGGCTTTTCAAGCCTTAATCAAGAGGCACCTTTCAATAAGGTATCTCTAAGCCCTCATTTGAGAAGACATCTCTAAACCCTCATCTAAAGAGACACTTTAAGCCCACATTAAAAGGACCAATAAGTTCTCTAAAGAACCATATTAAGCCCTTATTTAATAAGGCATCTTCAAATAGGGGTAAGCATTCATCAGTTTAAATTGAAAAACAAATAAAATTAACTCAAATTTTCAATTTGGCTTTTTTATCAATTTTAATCTATTTTTCAAGTAAATTCAAGTCGACCAATTCAATTTGATTTTCTAACTAACTAAATAGTATGCATATAATGTAATACGTCGTTTATGACTCAAGACCCTCTAAAGTAATAAAACCTAATTTTTTCTCTTCTTTTCATTCTTCTCTCTCTTATCTAACTCCGCCTCAACTAAAATCTCTTATTAGTCACTTCTCTTCAATCTTCTCTACCACTTATTCCAATATTTGAACATTTATATTGCCTAGTGCATGCTCAATAGGTATGAAAAAAATGCCTATATAATATAAGCCGAGAAAATGAGAACCACAATTAAAGAATTTGAGCTATTAAAGGCTGATAGGAATCTTGCTATCTATGAAGATGATTTTTGAAACTCACTTTGGGCACCTTTTATATGTTATGGAATCAATCTTGACTGAGTTATTTTGAAGAAAAAATCATAAAGAAATATGAGATTATATAGGTTATTATAAGGCTTAATTTGCCTAAGGAAGTTGATTATGTTGTGTTTGATTGATAATAAATTGGGAAAAATTTAATTTGTTGGTGGTTATATACATAATGGGCTATTGAAGGTTGAAAAATAGGTTTTTTGTAAATATGTGTTTTCATGTTTTTTGTTGTTAGTTTAGTAGCCTATTCATTTTTGTTATTCTATGTGCAAAATTTATAGTATAATTTTTATTGTTAGTTCAATATCCTCTAATTGCTTTGTGTTTGATTTATGTTATTCCCTTTCATTCTCTCATAATTCTAGCTCTATTTATTTGCTGCTTCACAATTTTGACTCCAAATTGAAGAATTGAATCAATTAATTTTAGTTTAGTTTGGTTTGGCTCCTCTAATTTCAATTTAGGTTTGTAAGGTTCCTTTAATAATTTCAATTTGCTTCGATTTTTATTTTTTATTTTTATAGTTTTTCAATTTTTTGGTTTGATTTGATTCAAAAATGAACTGATCATTTGCTAAATTTTATCTTTAAATCCTTATTCAATGAGGCATCTTAAGCTTCATTTGAGGAGTTGTGTCAAATATTTTTCCAAAAGGGCATCTCTTAGCCAACCTTTATAGGGAGACATGTTAAACTCTCTTATAAACTTTAACCCTTATCCGATAAGGCATCTCTAAGTCCTCTTCCAATGAGGCATCTTTAAACCATCCTCTGAAGAGATGTATTTGAACTTTACTCTATAGAGGCATCTCGAGGAATAACCTCAAATAGGTATCTCTAATGTTTTCTCCAAGGAATTATGCTAAGCCTTAGTTTGAACAAACATATCTAAACCACTTTTCAATGAGGCATATTAAGCCTTTTTCGGAGGAGAAATTGATAAGCCATCTTCTGAAGAGGTATATTTAAGTAATCTTCCAAGTAGGCATCTTTAATCGCTCATCCAAATAGGCATGTTAAACCTCAGAAGATAAGGCATTATAAACCCCACAGGTAATTCTAAGGATGCATCTTTAAACACTCATTCAAGGAGTCATGCTAAACCTTTCACTTTTGAACATGTAGCTAGGCCCTCCTCATAAGAGGTGTGTATGAAAAGCCCTTTTATAATGATGCATGTCTATAACCTCCTTTGAGAAAGCATACACGACATCTTTAGATCATCCTTTGAACAAGCTAGCATGTTAAATACTCCACTTAAATGAAACTTTAAACCCTCATTTGATGAGGCATATTTAAGCCCACTTCCAAAAAGGCATACTAAACCCTTAATGATGAGGCATGCCAATCCCTCTTTTGAATAGGCATCTCTAATCCTCTTGCCCTTTTCAATTAGAAAAGGCATCTCTAACCCTTCCTTTGACTAATCATCTCTAGATTCTTTTTGGAAGACGCATGTTAAACCCTCTGAAGAGGAGGTGTGCTAAACATTCATAAAAAAAAAAAACTTTAAATCCTCATTCAAGGAATCACACTAAGCCTTCTCAAAAAAGGTATGTAAAACACTCCAAGGAGGAGGAATTTCTAAACCCTTATCCAACAAGGCATGCTAAGCCCTTATTAATAGGCTCCTATAACCCCTTTAACAATGCATTCTAAATGCTCTTTTAAGTAGGTGTCTCTAAGCTATAATGAGATAAGGTATCTATAATACTTATGATTAATAAAAAAGCTAGCATGATAGTAGACTGACTTACTAAGTTTGGTCTTAAATACACTTTTTAGGTATTTAATCTCCATATGAGTTGCATAGCCTAGTAAATTATTTAAAAAAAAAACAATAATAATACTATATTCTAAAATCCAACAAGTTACAATGAAGATTTTGCTTATGCTCAATACTTGTTGTGTTATCATTCTTATAATAAAGAGAGCCATAAAAGAACTAGAGGTGATATTATCTTTCCACAATAGAATTTGAGACAATAAAAACAAGATACACTTTTAAATTTTCAATTATATCTATTCTAACTTAGAAATTCTTTATCTGAATGTGTCGAAGAAATAATATTCAACAAGTATTCCTTCTCATTTCATATGGCCTTTTTTGAACATTTTATTATATAAGTATTCAACTCAAATAATTTAGTTGTAAAACTCATATGTTTCAAATAAATTCTAAATTGTTAAAATTTATTTCAATTATTTTTTGGTTTACTATTTTGTCCTTATTTTTTAAAAGGCACAAATAATTTTTTTTTTTAAAATGACATTTTATTTTTTCATAAGTAAAACTCTTTAGATGTAACAAATTCTTGCAAAATAATCAATTTTGGCATAATTTACATTTATTTTAAAATTATTTTTTTAACTAAAAAAATGAATTCCCAAATAACATTTATTCTTTCATTTTTCAAAAAAATTTAAAGCATTAAGGGTGTGTTAAATTTATTGAATGAAATAGGATAGAAATGGAATAGGTATACCATAAAATGTAATAGCATGAAACTGCACTCACTTTTGCTTGTGAGCAGGTGAGAATTCCAGCAATGGCAATTCAAGACCTTGATCATTCACTTATGCATTTCATTGGACAACAACAATAATTTCCCTTTCATGGACTTTATCACTACTGCCAATGCATTTCCGTTTGATCCCATTGTAAGTCTAGAAGAGAAGACAAACACTACAATGGAAGATCTTTAATCAGTTGTAACCGTGAAATAATAAAGGAACATAACACATGAAATTTGAAAAACCATGCTGAGTCTGAAACCCACAATCAAGAAAATGAGAAAAAAATTATTTGGAAGTGAAATGTAATAGTGAATTGCCCAGATTGCAAAACATGAGACGAACCATTAGTCTCAAATGTGAGATGAGGGAAAAAGAAAAAAAAAACAATAAGAATTCGAATATCTAATTGAAAGGAAAAAGATTAGAACCATATAAATATATTAAAAAATTGGTAAAAAGATTCAACGACTATGATGGAGGTTGGACAGTGGGTGATCCCCAGTGAGTTGAAGGTCAACGATGAGGCAGTTGTCGAGATGAAGTGGTAGTCAGCAATAAAGTGGTTGCTGAAAAAGATGTGGTCAATGATGAGCAGGTTGAGATGGAGTATGTCCAAGTCTTCTTATCTGCATTCACAAAGGCAGCCTGGGAAAATGACTTCTGTTCTTAAAACAGGAAATCATTTTCCTTAGATTTGACGAGATTTTCCTGAAGTTATTTTCCATGACTTTTTTCATTAAGATGTGCCGAACTCTGGAAAACAGAGATAATATTTTCCATGAAACAAATAGAGCCCAAGTATCTATAAAATGTTGAGTTAAAAAAAGCAAAGGTACCTGTAATGTTAAGCTCAACAAATGGACACACCAACTGTTGATTCTGGCTTCTTCTATCTCAGCTGCTTCATATGACAAATGAAAATGGATCTGAATGTACAGAACAAAATCCGTTTGGCCTTGAGCGTTCATTTGAGGGGTTATAATGCAACCAAAGGGAATGAAATTAACTACAGTGCAATGAAAGCATTCCGTTCAGATATTGCTTTCTTGCCTTCTTATACTTCTCAAATAGCACTTTGTAGCCATCAACTGCATCCTCAAATGATACTTCATCACAAAACTCAGCTTTAACATGCATGAATGCAGCTTCTGCCTGATCTTGATAGTGAATGTATATGGGAAATAATTTTTCAATTTCCATGAAGGGTGTATTCCAGTCACGTCCTTGAATGGTTTCATTCTCATTGTTAAGAAGTTGAAGCCACCTCATATACTGAAGATCTTTCTGTTCAATAGCCACTTCTATAGTCCTGATAACTTCCACAAACCTCGACTCCATGCTAATTTTATTGATCACATAACTGAAAACTGTTTTCTGGTTAAAATAGAGCGAATTATTCCTGGCTAATGGCAAAGAGAGTGCGCCAACCAAGCAAGCCTTCCTGAAGGTAGGATCAGAAGCACCAATTAGCTCAATCACAGCATGCAACAGATTCACCGCAATGACATTCAGAATTCCAGACAATGGTTCAACCAACGCATGATCGGGCTGTTTTTTTGCTTGGTACCAATGATGAAGTGCCACATGTGCAAATCCAGCCCACCTGTATTAAGTAAAACAAAAGAACACTCTTTCAGGGTAGCAGTGAATCCAAAGTTTATCAAGATTTTTTGGTTTGATAAGAATGCTCAACCATGTTAACTCATTCGCATTCCCACTCTTATCAGTTTATTCTAACTCCTAACTATTTCGGAATCTCAGATTTAACATGCAGCTAAAGGTGGAACAATTATAGCATAGGTGGAAAAAAAATCATGAATTGCGTGTTTATCAATAAAAGGACACATATATTATCCAGTTGAACTTCAATGGATATCAAGTGCAATAATCTCAATTTTTTTGAGAATAACAAATCGCATAACAGCAAGTAAATTTTCATTGAAAAATTTGTACTACTAAGGCTCAGAAACTAAGCAAGGTTGTTCTGCTAAATACATTGTGATATAAAGAACAATGATATCTCAAACATTCATAATAAACTTAAGAACAATTATAGCTGACTGTCATCATTTAGACAAATATAGACACAAGAGTCACTATTTTTTTTTTTTGGTGAGACATGAAGTGGGGTGCAAGCTGCTTTTGCAATTTGCTTTTTCTCTCTGCAAAGCAGGTTTGGCCTATTATCAAAAGAGACTCCACTTGTTGCCTTTCCCAAAAGCAAGTGAAAACAGAGTCTTTCATTTCCATCTCAAGAAAGTTTAAAACGTAAATAAATAAACAATTCCCATAATTCAGCGCTTTTTTCAATTCTATCTCAACCTTTCTTTTTTAATCAATAAAATGTACAATGAACGAATTACTATCAATTCTAATCTCCGGTGGCAACTTCGGGCACTTGAGATCTCTCAACATCCCTTTAAAATCTACTAGCTACACCACTCTAATCCTTTGAAAACAACATGCACTTCAACTTCTAAACTCAGTTCCCTCATCCACCCAAACACACACCAATTACAATATCTTTCTAGTCTACCATCCCTATGTATCTATATCACAACCCATCAAAACAAAACCCACAATCAAATAATGCAATCATTTAAACTCAATCCCAAAAAATGTAACATTCCAAAATCAAGTACAACCAAAGAATCAGACATGGCTCAATTTCGGAGGTGAAAAGTGGTGGAGTGAAAGAAAGAAAGTTTTACTTAACAATGGAGTAAAGTTGCTTCTTCTTGGGTGTAATTTGCACCAATAGCCATTAAATTATAATCCAAACTCTATTGTGGTCATAAAACTAAGATATTCTTCAATTAGGTTACTAAACTTCTATTCTTTTTGCAATCAAGCTTTAGAGCTCAAATTATTGTCTTCAACTAATCAGAGTGCTAACATGACAAGTATTGAGCTTTACATGTTGACCCAATCATTTTAGACCTCTTGTTTTTTACATACTATCCAAGCGAGACCCACCACATGCAACATAGGCCCATATCACTAAAATGCGCTCCCCATAGTCACACACAGTTCAAAAATTTTTAAAAAAATTAGGGCCATCACAATAGCTATGTTACTTGCACATAAGAAAAAGAGGACGAAAGAAAAGAAAGATGTTACTCACTCAAAAGGAGGTTCCACTTCAATTCCAAATGTGATATGTAAGGAACATCTATCAAGTTCACCAGACCCAGAATTATATGTACATGCTTCATGAGCAAAGCCTCTTGGAACATACAAAACATCACCTTCACTTAAAAAGAACTTTCTACAAACAGCCAATGAATTCTCAGCATCTGAATATTGCTGGTTATCAAGAGGATCATACAAGCGAGGTAGTTGCAAATTTGGCTGAGAAAAAATTGTCCACTGCTTATTTCCAAGGAGTTGGCACACAAACACACAGTGATCATCACAATGACAAGCCAATCCCTGAGAATTTGGTGGAGTCAAATACATATTTGCACCTACTGATGGTTGGCCAAACAAAGATGCTAAGGTGTCTGCTACAGCTGCAATACTGGCGAAGCGAAACTCCATTCCTCGCAAAGCAACTGTATAACCCTCTTTGTATGCTTCTTCACATTTCATAATATCAGCAATAGAGAAAGCATGGGGAGTCTTAATGCAACATGGGTCTAAACTCTCATGAAAGAAATGAACCTCCCTTTCTGATTGCTTCTCTGTTCTCAGTACCCGTATGTCCTGCTGGTAGATTATAGGGCAACCCAATTCATTTCTCACCTCTTCCAGGAATTTTGAGATGTCTAATTCATCTGAAGCAATAGGTAGGCAAGAAATGAAACTCTGAAGCATGGGAGAAACAAATTTATGAGATGATACTTTAATGTTCAGAGATTCTGTAAATTGATGAAAAATGTCATCCTCCTCAATCAAAGATTTTGAGGGCCTTCTCACAAAAACGGGCGATACCTCCCAGTCACGTAGTATGAAGGCTTCAAAACTATCATCATTCCAACCAAAAATCCTTCTTTTCACCCGTAGAGATGGCAAAGGAGCAAATTGATTGGTACTAGTAGAAAGCCTAAATATACTTTCTGCCACATTGTTAATTGTAATATTGCTTATACAGAAGTCTCTCTCTTGAACAGGTATCAAATTGTTGATAAGCAACATTTGACTTTGCAGTTTTGCCCACAGCTTTTTCAAAAATGCCAAGAAAGTTTCAGAAAGATTCCTTGGGACCTTTCCCAGTTGATCAGTGTTGCAGAAGTTAATTAAAGACATTGCAGCATGAAGAAGTGAAACTATGTGTCTATCTTCTTTAAATGCTATCCTTACACAGGCTATACTTTTATTCTCCTCAGTGCACAAAGAAATTAATGTCGAACATATAGGAACCTGAAGAAAACCCGTCCTAACATACATTGAGCTGGATTTAGAAAACATCTTAAAAAATGTGCATAGTTTGCATATAACATTGCCTGATAAGCAAGAACCAAACCCTCGAGAGTGCATCTAAAATTACATCTTCTGTGGTAAATCAAATTGACCATCAAAACAAATTTTCATTCACATCCACGAAAACTAAACATCAAAGCTAAAATCAGACTTTCCTTCATTTTTAAACTCCTAAAAGTAAAACATATCTCTAGATGACCCTACATTCTGAGTGAACCCCAAGGCAAAGCTTATTTCTTTACTAGGGGTGATGTCCAGCAAACCAAACACACAGACAACAGTTCAAGCATCAATAATGCTAAATTTAGCCCGAAGGAGTAAATTAAAATACACAAAAATACTCACATGAGCCTTTCTAGCGCGGAGAACTCAAATAACCGCTGCTTTCCAACAGAAGTGATGGACAAGTCCAAAAGAGCGTCGCATGCAGCCATTGAAACTCTCCTACTGCAACTCTCCAAATTTGAGATTAAACCCTTAACAATTTCATCATCCAAAGCAATTCTTTCATTCATTTCGAAAGACCACAACGAAGCCGCCCCCAAAATCTTTGCACTCTGACATGCAATTTCCGGACACCTGCAGCCAAGGTATTGTTTGGTTAATTATTATTGCTTATTATTATTATTATTATTGTTATAGAGAGAGAGAGAGAGAGAGAGAGGAAAGGGAGTACTTAGGATTGAGGAGAATGGGAAGCAAAGAGAGGACTGAAACGGGAAGAATTGATTCAGGATGGACCAAAGGATTTAGGGTTTTCGAGGACAGTAAAGTGTGCAATTTATTGAGACATTTTATAACCAAAAATTGAGAGCTGGGTCGGTCTCCATAATTGCAAAGGCTTGCAAGTAAGAGAGGAAAGATGGTGTCAGTGTGGCCGAAGGCAATGGCAGATTTTATTATCTTCCTTTTGCGGCCGCTCTTCTTGCTCTTTCCCATTTCTTCTTCTGCTATTTCTGCTTTAGTTATGAAAAACCGGAAATTGAATCGGATTTCTGACTGGTTGTTCCCAATACATCCCGCTAACCATGTCTGCAGTTGGTTACGATTAACCCTGGCAATTTTCATTAGGGAGGAAAGAAAATAAGGATGGAAAATAAGTTTTATTTTTTCTCTTTATTTTCCTCCCACATGATTAGATAAGATGGAGGAAAAGAAAAATAATTTTTATTTTTTTTTGATTGGATAATTAATTGTAGAAGGAAAAAATAATAATATATAATATATTTTTAATTTTACCTTTTATTAAATAATATATTTAAATATTTAATTGTATTGTATAATGATAAAAAATAATAATTATTATTTAATTGATTTTATATGAAATTAAAATTTATATAATGATAAATATAATGTTAATAAGAA
>CATIWR010692001.1:0-20634 GCA_949677035.1 Omphalea diandra | reverse complement strand
TGTGTGTTTATAGAGAGACACAAATACAGATACACACATATATATATATATATATATATATATATATATATATATATATATATATATATATATATATATGTATGTATGTGTGTATATATATATATATATATATATATATATATGTATGTATGTGTGTGTATATATATATATATATATATATATATATATATATATATATGTATGTATGTATGTATGTATGTATGTATGTATGTATATATATATATATATAAGATTTCTATTTTATATATTTGGCTTTTATATATAGTATATAGATGTTGGGTTCCATCCAATTCACAACACCCTATATACGATTTATAAATATTCTTATTTGGTTTGTAAAAATTGTTGGGCTCTTATTGTGTCTTCAAGAATCTTGAAGACTCCAATTCACAATACTTCAAATCTGAGCTTATGATAGATGGCACATTAGGTTGATGTTGGACTTATTTTTGGAATTATGATGTGAGAGAGAATATAGTAGTAAGAGAAATTATTTGAATGAGAGAGAGAGAGAGAGAGTTAATGTGATCATAAAGTCTATTTTTTAATCTTTTTTTTTTTTGCCATAGACATGCCAGGTAAGTATATGTTAGCTCATTTAATGACAATGGGTTTTGTGTTAAATGGAGCTTAGTTCGTGTAATTTCATGAAGAAAATTAAATTTTACACGCCATACTACTACTTACTATAAACATTATACGCTATGAGTGAAATTTACCTTTTAATTTTAGATATTAGTTTGTTTGATGTATCTATTTTAGTTGTATGATTTTCATATAATTAAAAGTGACGTGAATTTTTTTTTTTTTTTTGATATTTTATAATGATGAGCATTGTGATTGTTAACAATTTTTGCTCATTTGCATGATAGTTTGAATTTTTGTGAGTTATATATGTACTAGATATATGCTTTTTAGGTAAATTCCAGTTGCATAGCCTATGACATAAACCATGCTATGACTCTTGCACCTGTGTTAAGATATGTTATGGTTAATTATTATAAAAAAATATATTTTATATTCTAAGATTCTACACTAATCTCATATATGCTAGTTCATTAGTGAAGGAAGGTTACATTGCAAAAAGGATATTTTGCAATAGACATATTTGAGAAATAATTTGGCAACAACTCGTGTAGGATTCATATGAATAAAGACAGTAAATTTCTTTTTTGTCTTTGAATTTGACTTGGTAAAAATTGAGGACAATATTAATTTAAGTTTGAGGGAGGGAATTCAATTTATTTTTTCATTCTTTCATTTTTGAGATTTTGGAAATTGGATTTATTCTTTCAATTTATTTTTGAGATTCATTAAAATTGTGAGAAAGGAATTATGAATCGTTGATTTGTTGATTTTAATAACTTATTCCTTTTTAGGTGTAGTTATTTGCTCTAAGCGTAAAGTAGAATTATCTTAAGTGTCGATTTTTTCATGACTTGTGTTTTAGGATTTTTAAATTTTTATGGCAAGATTTTGCATGATTGTCTTATTAGAAAGTTTAGACATTTAAAATAGTTTGATTAATGAATGAGTATTTTTTAAAGTTGGTTAAGAAATTTGTTTGAATCATTACATCTAAGGAATTGAATGCATGTTTAATTTCAAATAGATGCATGTTAGTATGTTAGACATTTGTCAACCAATTATAGAACAATGCATGCAATCTGTTACGGCAAAATACTAATTCACACTAGATCAAAGAAAGAATTTAGGCATTCTTTGTGTAAGCCTATTAGCCCCCTTCATACCTATGTCATCTTTATCCTTTGCACCTCTTTGAACCTTAAAATGCACTATAAGAGTGTATATAAGCTTTTTTTTTTTTTCCTTGGTCACCTATAACCATATCACCATACAACTCATCATCATAGCCTAGCCACCAAGAGAATCAAAGGATTGGAATTTCTTTAGTGGCATTAGGATTCTCATGGGTTTATATTGGGAAAGTGGAAGTTTCTTCCTTATATGCATGTTTGAGTATATTTGTAAGTGTTTGATGTATGGGAAAGACAATTTGAAAAGGATTGCATCCATACAAATTGATTATTGTTGGAAAAAATAAGAAAAGAAAAAAAAAAGAAAAAGTGAGAGTTAAGAATTATTAAGTTATTTTTAGATCAAATTTTTGAATTGATTTGAGCTAACACTTGTATTGAGAAGAATTATGGTAGCAAATTGCTCTTGAGACTTATATTGAATTTTAATTAATTAAGTGATTGTTGCTAAAAGAATACAAGAGGGTTCATGACAAGTTGGAGAAATTTTTGAGTACTCATAGGGATTCTTAATGTTACTTGATAATTTCCTTTCTTGAAGTTCTCTTATTTGCACCTTTGTATCCTTTTCTTCGGCTAGTCATTTCCCCTTAGCCTTACATTGCAAGTCAATAAAGACTTTTTAATCCTTGAGAAGGTGTGTAATAACATTAGTAGATATTGATTGTGTATTTTTGCCTATAAAATTATGCATATCATTATTTTAAAAAGAGATTTGACAATTCTAGCATGTGTTGTGTTTGTTCTAAATTGCATCAAAAGTACAAATGGTGTATTGTGGTTCTTGCATGTTTCTTGGTAAATCCATGCTTGTAAGTTACAAGTTTTGAGAGTGAATTTCAATTTTATAAATTTTCTTATGAGCTAATTGTGCTAGAACATTATTGAGCTCTCTAAATTCTGGAACTCAAGGATGTGATTTAAGAAGCCCTCTTATTTATTCTTTTCTTTGGTTAAGGATAAACAATACTCAAAGTTTGGGGGAATTTAATCGGTGTAATCTTTGCACATATATTGGATTATAAATTATGGCTATTTCTTGTTCTTTTAATGTTTTTATTCAGAAATTAGTTTATTCTCTTTTTATTTTATGTTTGTGCAGAAAAATCTCAAAAATTAGATGAAATTGAGGTTTTTAGTAGTGTTACATGGCCCATGGTTTAGATCATGCGTTGACTAAAAAAGTTTACCAAGAAGTAGAATTCTGATTGTAAACAACAAAAGCATGTTGGCGATGACATGGTCTACGATACAGTCATGCGAATAGTTAACTATAGATTTTTAAAGATATTTCAATTCACTTTTAAAGAGGATACATCACCTTATCCAAAAGAGATCTATTGTGAGGAAAGAGCAAGTTTTTTTTTTAGAGAGAAACGTGGATCCAACTTTCGCACCAAATTGAGAAAAGATTTTGTGAAGATTGAAGAAGCTCATCTCTTGGGTTTTCATTGATTTAGAATAACAATACCTTTGCTTTGAAAAGTTCTTCTACTCTAGGATTAATGAATTCTTTGTTTGTTTATTCTTTCTTTTTTTCAACTTGAACTAATTCTTTAATTCTAGAGATTAGGATGAAAACCAAGTACTTATTTCATGATTATATGAAGTGACTTTTTGGTTTAATTTGTGATGGGTGTCTTGATTTAATATGTTTGAGTTTTGTTGTTTCATATGTATGAATGACCACATATATGTAATGCTTGAGACTTTAGTTGATAAAGAATAAGTAAAAATTTGGGGTTAGTCCTCATATGTGTAGAAAATTAAGGCTACAAAAGTAGGTGTGACCTTTTGGAGATATTGAAGGATTATTCATGAAACTTAATGAATTATTATTAGATTTTATGACAGTAAAAGTAGGCATAATTTCAGTAAGAATAACTTAATCTTGCTCCAAGAAGAGTATAGAGAAAATTATAAAATCCATCTTTAAGAACAACTCAATCACAATGGAACCAAATCTCTTGATATGCTTGTGGAATAATATTACAGTGAACCTGAATTTCCTAGAGATCATTTGTCGTAAAAGTTGCTATGAATTCATTTTAGTTTTATTTAATTATTTTTGCTATTTCAGTTTTTGTTCATTTTTCTCTTAACATTTGATTTGCTAGATAATAGAAAAATTAAGACTTTGCTGATACTTATGTGAATCTATCTTTATGAGAAAAATCTTCACTTATCATTATATTACTTAAGCGATCTATGTATTTGTAAGAGTTACATATGCAACAATCATGTTGAAGAGATAAAAGAATTGAAATCTGGGTGAGTGAGCCATATGGAGAAAAACCGAAAGGGACTTGGACCTGAACTTGCGTTAGAACATGAGAGAAGTATAGGATAATGATTGGAGTGGTGGCGAGCTAAACAAATGCTTTGCACTAAAGCCCAATCCTAAAAGCATTTAGCGGAGCATAGAATTGTATCAAGTCGTTGCTCCACTCAAGGGCTGCCAATATGCCAATTCACCTAAGTGTAAAAAGCCCCCACTAAAGTTAAGTCATTTAGCTCACAATAATCAATGACTTGTGAGATGTAATGACAAAAGTTGAGGAAGGTGCTCTGCCAGTCTTTTCATGAAAGCAATGGACAGCATTGAAACCACCCAATACATACCAACTGTCATTAGCAATGGAATGAACATAACGAAATTCCTTCCATAGCAAACGACGATGAATAGCTGAAGTGCCACCATAAACCAAAGGGAACCAGATTCTCACCACGGACACCGTAAGAGAAGTTGAAATCTGCTGCTAACTAATAGAAAGAACCACTAGATTAAGTCTAACTATAACCAAAATCCACAAAGAAGGAAGATGAGTATTATTAGAAGTAAGAAATTTCAATTCCAATCGCTCCCAAAATCTCGAAGGGATTAAAGAGGTACAAACTATTAAATACGCCATGCAAATCACATCTGGATTATTAGATCGACACATATTAAAACTATAACCAAGGGTCGATGCCTTACCTGCACCCTGGCAATTCCAATATAATAGCATAAATTTAGCTTTATTGGAGGATGGGAAGCACGCTTCTATAGCACTGGTTGATACTTTGCTCTAAGAACATTCTTTTTCTTAGTGACAGAAGTCCAACTTTTTACTTCAGAATTATTAATCCATGATACATGAGGTGTGGCAAGAGTAGCATCTGCACATGGATCCTGAGGCGCGGTAGCTACATGAGTAGTAACTGCCTTGTCCTTCTATACTGAAGTCGATAAGGTAGTATCCACTGAAGGTTCATGAGGAACTATGGGGCTAGCTTGTGCAACACGGTTATCGTCAATGTGTCCTTCATTATCGGAGACATTTGCTATATTGCCCTCTATTTCAGTCGGGCGAAGAGTTATCAGCAACCGTGTCATCATTTTGCTTTATGCTTGCAGGGATGTCAGCCTTTTCTGAAATCAGATCCATAGCAAGCATCTGGAAAGACTGAGGGGCATTAGATACTTGAATAGTGTGTTCCATAGTTGGTGCAGCTAGTGTAGCAAGAAAACTAAAGGAAGCGTCAGTTTTCTTTCTTTCTGGACCTTTATTCAGGCGACAATTAGCAAAAACATGTACATTGTCCAAAAAGAAACTCTTACCTATTCTTTCCACCATAATTTAATGAAGCAATTTCTTGGAGACATCAACTTACACAAGTAATCGCGCATAGTGTGGCTTGGTCAGTTTGGAGAGGGATCCATAGGCAAAGAGTAATGCTACAAGGATTCTTGGGTGCTAGTACTCCTAGTGTAACCGATAAATGCGAACCAAAACTTGCGTAGTTGTGGACTTTTGTGTCTAGGGTCAAAATCAGTTGACGATTGTTGCAAAAGGAGAACACCTAGCTTCAAAGCAAGTGAACCCCGATTCCAAACTCCATTTTTGTCCTCAGAAGATAAAAGCTGAATCAGATAATAGCCTTTGCCAAGGAAGACAAGTTTCCATCCCTGTTGTAGAGACCAAATAGAGGACAATTTCTCCTTCAATAAATGGATTTTCCTTGGGGTCTCGCATTTGGACAAAATAAGACGTCCAATAAGCACATGAGCACATGAAGCAATCCGAGAGTCATAGGCTTCCTGGTCAATATGAACTGCCATATACCTACCTTTATTAACATGCTTAGCAGAAAAAGGTAGAGTAAATTCCTTACCGTGAAGGATTAATGCAAAACTTGGAGCCTGAGGAGCAGTCACGGCAAGTGATGATTCATGCCAATTGAAAAAGGATAGCATAGTCCTTTGCACCGCCGGTGAGATAACGGTTGTTAGGCGACATGGATGAGGATGGCAAAAAGTTTAACTTTTAAACTCCAAAATGTGCGGGAGGTTTCTATTGCAGTATCGTTTGCTCGTGCCTTTTTTATCAAGCGCGAATTCATGTGGATATAAAAGTTGATGTGATCAAAATATAGAAAATAAAGAGACTATTATTAAATTTAAGACACAATTTATATATATAAAAAATAAAAAGATATCAAAAGTGGTCTTAGGCGCGACGCTATTATTCATTATAACAATAATCTTGCCGAACAATGCTCTGTTAAGATTGAAGTCATTATCAAACTTAAAGGATCGAATCAATAACATTTAAAAAATTTGTTAAAATTAATAAAGAATGTGGGAAATCTTAAAACGAATCTTGATAATCTACTTAATCATATGTATCGGTTCAATCCAGTCAATTAGGATTTATGTTAAAGCTAGCTCTCTCATGACAAGTAGCTCACTTCATATTGATTCATTTCTAAATAGTCAAGACTCCTACTCATATAAACTAAGTTGATAGCTCTTTCTAGATAAGAGGATTCATCTTACTTTACTACTCTTATATAAGAAACTCATATCAGATATATTCATCATCTAATACCTTTCATATATATTTTACTTTCCATAATATCCTAGCTAACTTAAGCATTAAAGTGGATATTTGAATTGGATCCGACTCCTTTCTCATCTTTGTCATATATTACACGTCCTAACTAATAGGGCTCAACCCACTAAAATATCAAATCTAAAAGTCTAAGCTATTAACCCTAACACTTTCACATGACGTCCATATAACTGAATTGTATATGTATCATACAGTGGTGCAAAAAGTTAGAGTGTAGAAGTTATTATGATACTATGTGAAAAATCTTATAATCAACTTAAAAGTTTGAACTATTAAACAATGAGAACAAACATTATCTAAAATCTTTATTTTTTATTTATTTAACATTATATAAACTCTTAATTTTTTTATTTGTTTTCAACGTGAATTTATTTAATTTTAATAATCAACATAAAATGTTTATTTTTTTTAATTAAGTGCAGCACCTTAGATGTTATTAATATTGTTTTTGCCTTTTACATAATTTTAGGGGCAATTTTATAATTTCATATCCATAAAAGAACAAAAATAAAGACGAAACAAAATAAAAGTACATAGTGTGTGCATTGTGAAACATATAATTATTTTATTAAATGGAAAGATGAGATAAGAAAAAAAAATATGGCTAACTTGGCCAAGTTCGGTTGATAATATATATTTATATATATATTGACAGAAAATGATATGAAAGGAAAAAGAAAAGAAAAATAAGAAAGAAAAGAAAGGGAGTGAAGTAAGAAGGAGACAGGAAAGGAAGAAACTAGCTAACTATCACTATATATTGCCCATATCCTCATATTTTCCTCTAAGTGAAGAAATCGGTATTAAAAGCATTGCCAATGGCAGCGTGTGAAAGTATGTAGTAGAAGGAAAATTAATGTTTTTAATGAGAAAAATTTTAATTTTTTGTTGATTATATATGATCTCTATTTTTGACGAATGAGGTACTATTGGAAAGATCTCATTATAAGTTTTCCATAAACACCTGGATCGGCTTCAACCAATATCATATAAGATATCATCAGTCAAATTATAATTTTTTCGCTTTGACTACAGATTTTGAGTAAATTATAATTTTAGCTTTGACTACAAATTTTGAATAAACAGAAAAGTTTCATAATACAGGCAAGCACCAAAGAACTCTCACCCAGTGTTTGAAAAGAGGAAAATAAGAGAGAGAGTAAATAAAAGAGGAATACATTTTTTCTTAATTTAGAAAAGGGGAGAAAATATGAGAAGGAAGGAAAATAAAAAGAAAATAAATAGTATTTTATTTTTATTATTTTCTCTCCAAAATGGAGATAAAATATGGGAGATTAGACATAATTTTGGTAAATTGACAATTTTGTCCATAAAAAAATAAAAAGTGTTGGCGGATTATTACTTGAATTGATATTTAATATAAATGTATGATAATATTTATTAATATTATATGATTAGTGTTTAGTTCATGTGAAAAATTAGACAATTATAACTCTAAAAGTAGTGACTTTATTATGTTTAATATTGATATATTTTTTTGTTTAATTTTTTTGTTCTCTCTAATTTATTTTAATAAGTAAATATTATTTATTTTCTTAAATAAAGGGTAAAATAGAAAATATATGAGATAATAATTTTTTTTCCTCTCTTTTTTATCCAAATATAGGGAAAATAAATTTATTTCCTTTCCTCCCTTTTTATCCAAATATAAAAAAAAGAAAACAAACAAAATAAAATTTATTTTTCCTCTTTATTTTCTTCTCTTCCTTACATAATTTGCCAAACAGAAGTTTAGAGTTTGAGATGTGTTAATGAAAAATCTTAATTTTTGACCGCGCATTAGTGTTCAACATCCATCAATGGTGGTTAATGTCTATCAATAGTGAAGTTTTGACCAAAAAATTATTCAGTAGACTCCTCTTAATATCTTGAAATTTCGATATATGGATACAAAGTTAATTTTACATGGGTGAACCCAAAATTCAAATTTTATCTGAGTTTAATTTAAATACTAGTCTTTCAAGAATAAGATTGTATTTCAAAATTTGAAAAAAAATATAAATTTAGATAAAATGTTATTTTAAAGCTATAGACACACATATTTACTTTAATTTTGGCTCCAAAAATATTTGTCCTTAAATCTATTTTAGATGACTTGTTGAGTTGTTTTATTGAACATAAATTTGGAGAAAAAATAAAAAATTATATATTCAAAGATGATTATATTTATAAAATCATATATATATTATTCAAAAAGAAAATATGATACATTGATATTTGAGATTATTTAATTGGTTATTATTCTAATTTGAATTTTAGACCGTAAAAATACTATATTAAATTGATGACTCTAAATGTGCATCTTACACAATTTTAAGTATTAGCTTTTTTTTTGGTTTAAGTAATAAGTATTTAAATTAATTTTTGCTATATTTTTACTACATTATTATGTATAGATATTTTTTAAGGAGTTGACTATGAGATCTATTGAATCTCACAATATAATTTTATGGATATGCTCGCTAATGTATGAGTGATATTATTCAATAGATCCGATGGTAATTTTAATCTAAACCTTTGCATGTTAATGTGATTATGGCCTAAGTTTTACAAATTTGTCAAAATAGGCTAAAATTGTGAAATTGAGTACAATATTATAGTTATCTTGCATCTTTATCCTTTTCTTTATTTGATTTTTTTAGAAACCTTATCAAAGCAAGCTCCATTCTTATTTCTCTCAGAAATAAAGATCTACACAAAAACCTCAATTATCTTTGCAGATCTACACAAACACCTCAATTATCTTTGCAGTTCTTTAAGTGGTATGCAAAAACCATCAATTGGTCTATGTAGACCTCTCTTACTACACCCTTCCTCTCTAATTTCACCATCATTCTTCTTTCTTGCTTGGTTATATTGTGTTCATTTTGGTGATTATAAAGGCTTTCTGACTACATTAAGGAATGATTGGACAAGGATTCATGACTTTTTGCATTAAGTTCCTCCTTACCTATGATGCTTGTTTTGTTATTGTTAACCTAAGTTAGAGGTATAACTTAGTTACTCTTTATTTTGATCTTGACAATCAAATTGAATAGCACTAATATTTTCAAGTAAGCATTTTTTTTGTAAAAAATTAAGTTATAAAAGTGCTTAGACTAAAGAACTTAAAAAATCTTCTAAGTCATGGAGTGGACATGGAAATTGCCTCTAGGAAATAAAGATCACAATTAAGACAAGAAAATCACGATCAAGACATATTTGAACATAAATGGACAGGCCAAATTGCGATCAAGATTGTGACCATGATTTTGATTGTGAAAGGCAAATTACAACTACTATCATGACCATAATATTTGATTAGGTGGAAGTAACTTAATGGATAGTTGAAGAACCTATGAGGAAGTGCCATGTGGCACTAGTTGTTAGACATAGTTGAAAATTACAATCACAATTTTCCTATCTTGATTGTGAAATGGATTTACTGATTGCGATTTAGGTTTGAAAATGCATATTTTCTAGTCGTTGGAGATGGATATGACCATAATACTTTTGTAATGACCATTTGGAGGAGTATCCTCTTCAAAGATTCTTAATGGAAGAAGAACTAATTTCATTTATGGCCAAACCCTTATACTTTTGAGATATTTGACAAGCTTTGGATGCTATTATAAGGTTTGGTATGAACCTTAAATACTTAAAAATTGAGTTTAAGAGTGAACCATAAAAAAACTCTTGTATAGGTTAGAGAGTGACTTTTGGGAAACTCTTGCATAACTTTAAGTTTTAGAAAAATACTTGTAAAAGGTTTGAGTGTGAGTTTGAAAATACTTATAAGTGAGCTTAAAAAACTCCATTGTATAAATATAGCTATAGTGAAAAATTTCAATTGAGGTTGAGGAGTGGACGTAGGTTTTGTTATACCTGAACAATTATAAACAATTGTGTCACGATCCTTCTTCCCTCATTTCTAAATCTTAAATTATCCACTCACTTAAAATTTCTAATTAACCACACTCTTAAAACTTTTAATTAGTCACCAATTCAATCATCCGTTCTTAATACACAAGAGCCAATAATTGATATCAGAGATTATTCTCATGTTATAAGCTTGATTATATAGGAAAAGATCAATATGGCCAATGAAGGGATTAATCCTCACTTTTGATGGCATTGATTATGCTCAATGAAAGAATAAAATGAAGGTATATTTTGACAGTGATCTCATCAATGTATAATATTATGTACTTGAAGAGTGAAAACCTTTAACAGAGATGGTCAACGGAATAGAGGTGGTGATACTAAGAAAAGAATGAAGTAAAACTTATAGAAAAGCTAACAAGAAGAAAAAAAAAAGGCGATAACAATCCTTTTGAGCTCTTTATCACGAGAAAAAGTGTGCTAGAGTTTAACATTGTCAAAGTGCATATGGCATTTGAAAGACCTTGGAGAACTACCATGAAGGAATAATGCAAGTTAAGTCAAGCAAAGATATAAACGTATATGACGGAGTATGAACTCTTCATGATGAAGCCAAATGAGAGTATAACAAACATAATAGACTACTAGCCATATTCAGTAATATAAAGATGCTTAGAAGGTACATGTTTTTAGTGGACATCAACCACAAGATCCTTAGTGTTCTCCCCTTAGAGCAATATGGAGATAGGGTGGTCGACATAAAGGAAGCAAATGAAGACATTGGTTATATTTCTATCGATGTAAATATTGGTAAACTTTTCACAAATGAGATGGCTCTAAAAAGGGATAAGGCACAAAGAAGAAAAAGAAGGAATTTGACAAGGAGAAGAAAAAAAGGGATCAAGGTAAAATGGGATGATAACTTTTCAAATGAAGAAGAAGAAAAGATGTTGCCAACCTATGCTTCATGGCTTAAGAGGACTCATCCAATGAGGTATGTTCTTATTTTTTATCTTATGATGAAAATCATATTAATGACGAAGATGATGAGCTCATGGAAGTGATGGCCTTGAAATATGAGAAATATCTTTCTAAAATCAAATTTTATAAGAAAGTGCTCAAAACTAGAAGAGGATTTCAAAAACCTAAATGATCCTATTTGAGCTTGAGAACATCTAATGATGATCTCAAGAAATCTTTAGAACAAATTTCTTTAAAAAAAACTCCTCACTTGATTCTTTAAGCAAAGAAAATGATATTTTAAAATTGAAGGTTATAGTTTAGAACAAATTTCTTTAAAAAAACTCCTCACTTGATTCTTTAAGCAAAGAAAATGATATTTTAAAATTGAAGGTTATAAAACTAAAGAACTTTACTTCTAATTCCGCAATGGGAAAGAAGCCTTGAATATTTAATTGTATTACAAAACTAGGGGTGACTATAGTTCAATCTAATTTTGAGATTTGAAAATCTCCGAAATCGGCCCAAAGGTTTGGGAATTTTAAACATTGAGAACTGGTACTATCCTGAATTTTTAGTCTAGCTTAGTTCCTTACAAATTTGGGACAGTTCAATTCTATTCTTTCGTGATGGTTCAATTCGTTTCTTTCAGGATGGTTTAGTTCAGTTTGATACTAGTTTAGGTATTCAATTATTTTAATTTATAAAAAATTAAACTTTACATTTTTTATCTTTATGAACTAAAATAAAATAAAATATATATTTTTTTAGTTTTAATCACTCAAGGACTAAAATAAATAAATGATCATTTAATAAATAGTCTAATTATTAATAATATATATTAATTGAGTAAGTAAACTATATATATATATATATATATTACAATACAGTTCGATTTGATTCTCGATTTGGGTAATATAAAATCTTTAGTATCGTCTCATTTGAAAAAAAAATCCATAGGGTTCGGTTCGAGTATTGTATAATTCATATCAGGGATTTTCAATTTTTGTTATGTCTCATTCGATTATTCGGTCTAATTCAAAATCTTCGAGTCTCATGCTCTCTCGTAATAAAAGCCACCCATAAAGAGACATGACCTTGGTTGTAATAGTGCATCAACTTCCACATCCTCTCCTCCATTATTTGTTAAAGCCTCTACTCCTCCAACCTTTAGTATATAAGTAGTCAATAAGAAGCCTAGGACACACATTAAACCTTTCGTTCCTAAAAGGAACATGATAGGCTCAGGAGCTAAGTCTCCAAGAGCTAATCATGCATAAATATATCATAAGAGACATGCTCACAAACATCCATGACCACAACATCATACATTCCCATGCATGTATTCATATGAAAATGTTGTGAAAAAACATTCTTTCCATGCAAATGTGGCAAAATGAAAAAAAAGTCTCACAAGTGTAGGCTTCGATACAACTATTGCATGAAATATAAACACATAAATGTGTTTTATTATATAAGGAAGGCATATTTAAAACTTGAGAATCCTTTCAAAATTAACTTGCAAGAACCCAAGTATGCCTAGGTATCAAAGCAAAATATTTGATATTGTAGGATGGAGACTCTTTCACCTAACTCTTATCATAGAGAATCAAAGGTGAATGGAGATTACTAATAAAGAAGGGATAAAGTTTCAAATAGTTAATTGATATCAAGTCATCAATAACTAATACTAAACTTATAATGTGTCTCTTAATTCCTATGCTTTTGAACTTGATATGTATGCATATATTTATAGGGAGATCTTATGCATTTTATTGCTTGATATATTATCTCTGCATATGCAACATGATTATTTATTTAAATGTGAGTTTGATTGAAAATTTTTTTTGTTATCTATTATTGGGCTAATTTTCTCATTTAATTGGTACCTCATTCTTTATAACTCCAAAGTTATTTTAGAATTAAGGAGACTTATTTTAAAAGAAGATGTTATAAACTCTTTTATTTAAGGGGAGCATAAATTCTTAATTATTATTTCATTGCATTTCTAAGAGTTTGAGAATTTAATATTGTTTTGTATTTTCAGATTTGTCATTGAAAAATTGGTATTATAGAACCTTATTTTTGGATTCATTGTCTCTAACAGTTGGTTGCTTAAAGCTTTTGTAGTTTTGAATTCATTCATTTTGAAACTTTGATATAAGATCACATATTTGCATATCTTCCTTAGTGAATATAATTATTATTTGAATTTGAATTTAACATAATTCTACTTTGTGTATTTGGTTTCCACTAATTATTAGTTCAATCTTTTTATGTCCTCTTTTATTTGCCCTTACTTATATTAAATTCTCTCATTTTTTATCTTGACAAAAGGGGAGAAGAAATTGGACAAGAGAAAAATAAGCATTCCTCAAAAGGGAGTTTAATCAAATATTTGACTTATCTTATTTTTCCCTCTTTTGATTCAATTTGATTGACAAAATAAAAAAAGGAGAGATTGTTGACCTTAGTTAGGTGTCTAACTTAGTCACTATTTATTTTGATCTTGACAATCAAATTAAGCAATGATAATGTTTTCAATTAAGTATATTTTTGTAGAAAAATTAAGTTTAAAGTGCTAGGATGCAAGAACTTAGAAAATCTTCTAAGTTATGAAGTGGACTTAAAAATCAGCTCCAAAAAATAAGGATCGTGACCAAGGTAAGGAAATCACAACCAAGATAGATTTGAACCAAAATGGACAATCCAGTTTGTGATCATGAAAAACAAATCTTGACCACTATCTTAGAATTACGATAATAATACTTGATTAAGTGAAAGTGGCTCTAATGAATAATTAAAGAACCTCTAAGAAAGTATCATGTAACACTAGCTGTTAGACACAAATGTAAATTGTGATCACAAATTTCCTATCCTGACTGAAATGGATTTAGCAACTGTGATTAAGATTTTATGACCCCTAGCAGTACATTAAATGCATATTTTCTGGCTATTGGAGATGGATATGGCCTTAGGCCATTTGGAGGGTAAAGGCTATAAAAACCCCCTCTAAAGGTCATTAAAGGAAGAAGAAGTAATTTTAATTATGGCCAAACCCTTGGACTTCATTTAACATTTTTTTGAGATAATTGAAAGCTTTGAATGTTATTGTAGGGTTTGGTGTAAGCTTTAAATACTGGAAAATCGGGTTTGACAGTGAGCCATAAAAAACTTTTGTATAGGTTTGAGAGTGACTCTTGAGAAAACTCTTATATAAGTTTAAGTGTGAGCCTGAAAAATACTTAGAAAGGGTTTGAGTGTGAGCCTTGAGAAAACACTTATAAGGTTGGGTATCATCCAAAACACTAAGTAGGGAGTGAACTTAAAAACTCCATTGTATAAATATAGCTATAGAAAAAATCCCAATGGGGGTTAGGGAGTAGACGTAGGGTTGTTGTACCTGAACTACTATAATCCTTTGTGTCTTGATCCTTCTTCTTCCTTTTTTTTATAAACTTTTAATTATTTGTAATTATTCACGAATTCAACTCCTCCTTCTTAGTGCATAAAGGCTAACTACTATGTTTTTCTTTTTTAAGAATGCCATATATTCCCATTAAAGACTTTATGTAAGGCTATCTCTGAGCCTGATAGAAACGATTGGTGAGAACCTTAATGGTCTATGATCCATACTCTCTATCCAAAGAGTAGTCTAAGCCATTAAGACATTTTTATAAACATTAGTTTAGTCTATGCATCATATAGCTACATAGCATACTTAATGCTTGTGTAACCTCTGTATCCATCACTATGACCAAGGGTTTCCTTTTATTACACCTTCAATATTTTTTTGCCTATTCATGCATGTTCAATATGTTCACACACTTTTTTTATTATTACACTTTGTTCATGCATTCTAAATGGTACAAATGCTTATTTATGTGCTTAGTCCCTTTCCTTATTATGTTATAGCTGAGTGGTATGTAAAAGCCATTTATTCCTCTCATATGCCCAAAATATTACTTTGCCTTTATTTCTTGTGTGTTAACTCATATTTATTTTAGTGCTCTCTTATGTTTCGATGCTTTTTTTTTTTTTTCCATTGTGCATGTCCTTTATCTCTAAGCATTGTGTGAAGACTCCCTTTGCAACCATATACCATTTCCCAATTATATAATAACTTTAATTTTTATACTTTATTTTATAGCTTTAGAATGATGGCATGCCTTAAATAGATGAGTTAGGAGGATAAATGAAAAAATAATTAGTAAAAATAATGATTAAATGTAAAACTTAATTTAAAATAAGGTTGAACCAATGTTCAGGTGACTTGTGATATCTAATACTTTCTTTAAATCATACCTAATTTTTAAATCTAATTTTTGATAGCGTGATGATGGGTAGTCTTTAGGAACTAATTGGATAATATCTACCATCTCCTAAAATCTTGTTCCCAACCAAAGTTGAGTGGTGTCTTGATTTTCAAATTGCATGCACAATTTCATAGATGATGGTTGATGAAACAAAGAATACCACCTGAAGCATCTTAGTGTTAAGAGTCTAATGATAATGGTGCAGCCCAAGTCACATTCAGTTGGCTAAAATTGGCTTTCAAAGCCAAAAAGGAATATGCTTATTTTCTTTGCTATTGGAGCTACAAATTGAATTAGGTAACGATCAAGGTACCAATTGAAATAGATGGAGTTGCAACCTTTCCGTAGTCATCAAAATCACCTTAAGTGAAATTAAAAGCAGCTAAATTATAAGAGATTTGATCAAAGAAGGATTTTAATTTCCATAAGGTGTCAAAATATGTTTTTAGTTATTGGCTATAAAACGTTAATGGCCGGAGATATGGGAGAACAAAATCAAACTGAAATTAAAAAATTAAATTAAACTAACCAATTTGATTCAGTTTGATTTAATTTTTTTAAAATTTAAATAATTTCTATTCGGTTTTGAGTAAAAATTTCAATTAAATTGAACTAAATCAAATTATAAAATTTATTACTGAAATATTTAAATATATTATAAAGTTAATATTTAAAGGATATTTATGTTATTTAATTAATTTATTATAAAAATAAAGTATTTTTTATTAATATTTATGTAAAATACAATTATATTTTTAAAATAAATACTTTAAATAATATATAAATCAATAAATTCTTTCTAAAAAGTTTTTTAAAAAATTAAAAAATTAAAAAACAAAACTAATTTGAAAAAATTATTCGGTTTAATTCATTTAAACTTTTAGGTTTATTTCGGCTTTGTTTAATTTTTTAAAGAAATTTAATTTTCACCTTTTAAGTTTAATTCAATTTGAACTTTAATTTCTCTTATAGGTGAAATGAGCTGATTTTTCTCATCGTCTCTCCCCTTTTCTGCAAGGCTAAACTGGGAGTATAGTTCCTTAGATTGTTCCATTAAAAACTATCTGTCACCTTCTTTTTTTAAAAAAAAAAAAAAAAAATTCTTTTTACTATTTTTGTTGTATTGAATAATCAGTGGATAATTGGACCTCTATCCACGAATTTCTACTTCCGCTCCGGTTGAGGAAGAGTCAGCAACAAAAATATTTTATTATATTATTTTTTTTAATCTGGTAAAATTATTATTATTATTATTATTATTGTTGTTGTTGTTGTTTTAGTTATTATTGTCATTATTGTTAGAATATTTAAACACTATAATTATAGATAATTGCATACATATATTTTACAATATATTATAACATAGCACCAAAAATAATTTATACTTTTTTCAAAAAAAATTAATCTAATTCTTAACTGAACTTATATTAAATTGCTAAACTTATATTATAATTAAAAAATATGCGTATAATGATCATAAATAATTAATTGAAATTTTGAAATGATCATATATTTTTTAAAAAATGTAAGATTGTAAATGACATTTTAATATTAGTAGTACATTTCTCTCACATTTAAGATTTTAACTTAATATGTCTCCTTTTTTTTTATTGGTTAAATTTAAAAGTTAATATTTGTAACATAATAAAATTTGAGATAATTTAATACTATTTAAGGCATTATTGTTATTATTATTATTAAAGTTGGAAAAATAAATAAATGTACCAATTAAGTTCCTTCCATCAGAGCCAATAATAATAAAACTTTCTCACTAGTCACTCAAAACATTCCAACCAAATAATGAACATATGTGCCTCAATACACATGAAACCCAATTTGTACTCCCAGTTCTAATGCATAATTTATACTAAAAACTAATTAAGTAGCATTTTATTCTATTAGATAAGAGGGTTATTAGAATAAATAGATGTCTGCGGATGGAAGCAGCGTTGGCTGCTCAAGCAAGACGGAGTTCATGGGATCCAAATCTTCCTCCGTGGTGAAGGCGGAAAGCATAGAGGCTGGATAATCCATTTGCAAGCGTAACTGCAGATTCATAATCTCCTTTATTGTCCACATAATCATAATATGGATTCTCACATCTTGCTTCCTTGAATTTCAAATCACAAAAAGAAAGGAAACAATATTAATCATAACCTTCAATATCTTTTTTTAATTTATTGATTTCATATGCAAGTTATTGAAGGAAATTAATTTTTTTTTCTTACATATTCTAATAGGAGTTGACCTTGTCTTTCCTCTAAACTTCTGACCTGCAGTACAAAAAATTTCCAACACACACTTTATCACAAATTTATAAATATATCAACTTATGTACGGTTTTGTTTACTAACCTTCTTCCTGTAGGTGTCCGTCTGTGTTTTGATCACATGATACTGGAAACCATTAACAAAGATTAAACTTGTTAGTTAGCTAATCAGTAAGGAATTCAGAATTCAAGATCTTAATTCCCAAGAGATTAAGAATCATTAATTTGCATTGAATAAGCTCAATTAAAGTAAACACACAAACCAAAGAAGATAGGCATTAAAAAAAAAACCCATAATCACAAATATATATATATATATATATATAAAGAAAATTATTAAACCAAAGAACCTAATGCCCCTCTCCTCTAGCAACAAGTTTAATTAACAAATACATTTGTGCGTCATTCGACTAATAGTCGAGAGTTTGATCACCTTGTATTGTAGTGTAAGAAATAACGAGTTCAAATTTTTGCAGTCTTTATCCTATCAAATTATGCCCCAAAAAACAAATATATTAATTCAGGCTTAAATAGATATATTTCAACATAATCTACTAACTAAATAATTAGTAATTGGGTAATGCTACATGAATCAAGTTTATCTGCATTTATTACTGACTAAATTAGTTTTGCAATGTAAAAGTTTGTTATGCTCTTTATTAATTTTGAAAAATCAATTTCCTCCGTCAAATTTTCCTTTCATGTAGTTTTCACCTTTGTTGTTAATATCATTGAAAAAACATGAAGTGAATATTTACTTTTTTTTTTTTAATACAAATTAGAAATTAGCCTTCTAATTCGTAAGAAGTCATGAAACTTCAACTCATGATAATTTTTATGAGTATTCTCAAGCTTAAATAAATTATAACATAAAGTTCAATTAGAAAGTTTGATAAAAGTTCTCATAACACTTCTTAAAAGAAGTTTTCATAATTTTTAAGATTTTAAACAAAGAGAAATATTGAATTTTAAATTTGAATTACAAAGAGAAAATGAGATTTGAAAATTTTCATTGAGAACTCCTAAAGGGCATTTTTATTATTTCACATACTGTCCAAACTATAAATTACCTAAATATGTTCTTTGATCCACAATTAATATGGATTAATTTGATATGAGAATCATATTTGCTAGTAATTTAGTGAATAAATCTCTAATTTTAAATCTTACGTTTCGTTTAGTATGAAAACTCACTTTAAAGCAAATAACCTTTTGAAAATAGTATTTCTTTGGAAGTTATTTCTTCAGAAGTCAAATTCTATAATGTTGAGTTCATATATTTTTTTTTTTCTTGAGAAATGCATAATCATAAAAAAGTTACACTTATTGAGCCCATTCTCAAAAAGTTATTTCCTTCATATTGAGAAAGTTGAATAATGCAAAATAAAAATAAAAAAAACTTTCACTACGTACTTCCTCACAACCAAACACAAAAAATTTTTCTACTTTTGGGAAATTAAATTTTATTAACCAACTTATTTTAAAATAAACTAGACCTTAATAACGAAAACACAAAAAACTAAAAAATTCTCTTTTTTTTTTCTTTTTTTGGAAAAGAGATGGATTTTTTTTTTCTTTCCCTTAATGTAAAAAGTATTGTTTATATATAAACGTTTGTTTAAGTTTAAAATGACCTTTTCCTCCAATATGAGAGTGCACACGGACCAAAGAGTAGTTTTTTCTAACTAATGGGGCGTATTTGCAAGGCTGCCAAAATGGTTACGTTAATCAAGGTGCCCATAAATTTGCATTTAGGACTCAAGTAATACCTTCCTTTCACGTACGAAATCCAAGGCAGAAAGCATTCTTTGGGAAAGAGAGCGCAGATCATGAATGCTCAGATCATTCAGATCCTCACCCATCCTCTGCCTTCTAGACATCACATATAAAAAATCATACACTATGCTATTAACGATATAAATTAAAATGAAGATCTTGGATTTGAGTACTCCTCACCATTATTATGCAAAATTTTACCTACATTGCGAGAGTTGGGGTTACCCTCATGCCTATATTTATAGCCTTTCTAATAGTAAAACTTGGAAATTAATTATACCTGATGTCTCTTCTAAGCTTATTATTGATCTCTCTTAGCTTTCTCAAGTGCTCTAGCATTCTCTGCAAGTTAATAGCATCATTTAAGCATGTAATCAATTAAAGAAACTAATAAAATATATAGATCAAACATTAAAGATAAACCTCATAATGGATGTTCCACAGATCTATCCCTGAAGTCTTTTGGTATTGATCAAACATTTTCTTTGTGCTGAAGATTATTAACAACAAATTATATATATATATATATATATATATATATATATATATAATTCGCAAACACTGTAATCTTCAACACATCAAAGATAAAGGAAAGGGAGTTGATCTATGAATACATACGTTGTGGTAGGGCTAATGAACTCATGGAATTTTCCAGTGTTAGAGAACATGATAAGAGAAACCTTAGCATCACAAAGAACAGTGAGCTCTTGAGCTTTCTTGAAAATACCATTTCTTCG
>CATIWR010691948.1:0-15986 GCA_949677035.1 Omphalea diandra | reverse complement strand
CTGAATTAGCATTATATAGATCATATTTTATATATTTTTTTTAGAAAACAAATTAATTCATTTTGTTATATATATATATATATATATATATATATATATATATATATATATATATATAGTTATTGCTATTTAGAGTGCAACAAGGTTAGGCTGCCATACAAGAATAATAAGCTTAAATACTTGACCCACTTGCATAGAAAATAACCATAGTTGCATACCATGCATACAAACTCATTTTGACATTTTAAATTGATATATGTATCAAATGTTAGGATCTCAACACATTGAGAAAGCCTAAGAAATATTTCAAACCTACCATGGTGGTTAGTTCCATCAAAGGTGAGTAAAAGCTATAATTGGATTGTAATGTGTATGTGTGGTGATTTTATGATATGGTTATGTTCCATTACATGTATATGCGATTGAATTGTGACATTTTACATGTGAGTACAAGTAAAGTGAGACTTATATGATCTTAATGATTACTTAGTATACCGTTGTGAATGAACACTTGCATATATAACTAAAAGGGATGTTGTGACCGGCTTGTCAAACACTTGCAAAACACTTGGAAAAGGGACCAATATGTCCTGTTATGGCACATGTTATCAATCAAATAAATCACATGATATATGTTGGCCAATAAAATCAAATTTCACTTGAATCATATGAATTCCTATGAGTAACATTTACCTTGTAAGGTTACAACAAAATCAATCTATTATATTTGCACTTGCATTGTCAATTCTTATACTTGTAATGCATCCTAATGATATTTAATTGTTGGTTGTGCCATAGGAATCTGACTATTTTATTCATTGAGTCGCGACTTTCCAAATCACAATTATGTTTTTTAAACGCTAAAGCTTAAGGTTTAGGTACTTTGAAGCATAAAGTTTTGCAAATAGAGACATGAAGCACATATCGTTAACTGAATTCTAACTATCTCTCTCCTTGTGTCATGTACATATACCTAGATAAACATAAACTTATGGTTACCAACATTAAATGGGTTAACATATGTATACATTAAATGCCTATTTGGTTGTGTATGAATGATATAATAACCTTTATAAATACAGATACTTAGACATGAATGTCATGCTTAATAAATAAAAATGGGTGTTACACTGATAAAGAAGCCTTTAAGGACTCGAAGGTAGATAATAAGTGGAAAAGTCTTTAAGAAAGGAAAAAAAGGAAGAGAACCAAATTCTATGCTAGTTAAAGAAGATGGCAACTCAAATTAACATGTAGGAACTACTCATTAACTCTTAGAAGCATAAGAGAGCAATGGTTGAAGCCTTATCAAGTTTGATTATTTCTAAGGAAGCTATGTTGAAAGATGTGGTGCCCTTAGTCACTATTGAAGTAAAGATTACATCTTTTGATAAGGACTTGTTGCCTGAAGGAAGTGACCATAATTTAGCCTTATTCATTAGGGCCAAGGTGAAGGGGAGAAAAACTCAATATGTCATGGTCAATGATAGATCTGGGATTAATATTTGTCCTTTGAAGTTATTGTATAAAACTTAAGGTGACAAAGAAGGGATCAAGAAGCATTAGACAATATCATCTGAGCTTATGATGATAGTAGAAGGCCAACTGTAGATGTGTTTAAAATTATGGTAAAGACTAATGTTGTGGAAGCTATGGTAAAGTTTGTAGTGCTAGACATTCCTATTACTTTCACATTGTTGTTATGTGGGCCATGGTATCACCTATTGGGAGGTGTGCCATCTACCATGGATTAGAAGGTTAATCTTCTTTATAAAGTGGAAATAGTCATCATATAAGCTAAAATGGGGGGAAATAATGTTAACATTTAGTGTGACCATTCCACATCTTAGAGGCTTTCAAGTTGTAGGGGTTATCGATACATGGGTTGATTCGAAGATGGCAAACATCACAAAGAACATGAACTTTTTTTTTCAGGTTAAATATTGAGGAAGAACTCAACTGGTGTGCCTAAATTTTTGGAGATTCCTACATAGATTATCAGGATAGGATTGGTTTACCATATTATCAAGAAAGGATTGGGTTACCATGAAAAAGAAGGGAAGCACTTTGTGTGGGATCTATAAGGTCCCTTATCTAACTTCTTTTTGAAAAAAAAAGGAGAAACGATTGGAAAAGTAAAAGAATGAGTGGTTGGAGAAGATGAGCCTCAACCAAAGGCTAACTAAATGGATGATCTTAAGGAAGCCTTCTTTCAAATGCAATTGGAAAGTATGGACGCTAGTTGCCAAAATTATTGAAATTTATCTAATGAGTGTAAGAAAAAAAAGAAGGGGAAACACATTGTGAAAGCAATTAAAGATAAGAGATAGGTAAATCTGCACTTTTTTATGGCCCTCAGATAGTTTATTGATGGAAATAAAAATATAAGATGTATGATCAGGAATATGAATTGTATCTACTGGACCGATAGTTTTGGGAAATGGGAGAGCTAGTTAAGGGAAAGAAAGTTGCTCAACATGAATTGAAAGTGCCTTGCAAAGATCTAGAATGAGGCAAGACCAGACCTAATGATTTGGCTGAAAGAAAGTATACAAGGCTTGACTTGGCTGATGTTGAAAACATGACTGTAAATTCTATTGATGATATATGAGACTATGAAGCTATACAAGGATAGTCATCTAAGATGGGACAAGCAAAGATGGATGGGATAACATTATAGGAGAGCCTTATGAAGAATTAGCTTAAGGATGATAAGATTAAGCAAGACTTCAAAAAGGTTATGAGCATTAGATTTTGGGCCCTAGGATGTAAGCTTAATAATGAAAAACTATTGAATTTTTCTCCCAAAATGAAAAAGGGAAGTTACAAAGGAAGAAGAGTAAAGCTTAAGGAAGCCTTGAATCAAACCCAAACCAATCGTAAAGCTCAATTGAGCCCAATCCACAACCATCCTGCCACCTTTTAGATGGTTGAACATCTATCTTACTTTGTTGTATAACCAAGATAGAAACCCTAATAGGGAGAAGGTTCCAAAACTTGGATGCCTTATCGCCTACATAGTTGTACAACCAACATAGAGGACTATATAATCAACCTCTTGGTTGTATAGATAGCTTTAGAATCTTAATTCTAGAATATTCTTAGTTCTTGTTTGTTATAGGTAAAGAATAGAGTGCAACCAAAGCCATCTTAGCTCAGTGCACCCATCTCACTCTATAAATACCCTCATATTTTAAAGAGGGAGAAGAGGTCTGGAAAGCATAACAAAACTTTACTAAAATTACTCCAAAAATATTTCTAATCTAGAAAATTAAATTCTAAACTCATATACACAAAGACCTAAGGTTGTACTCTAAGCATTATGATACTTATTTATGCATAACCCTTGCATTTTAGAGGATAAAATCAAACCATAATACCTCTAAAGGCAAGACAACAAAAAGAAGCATCCTAGTTCCCCCCCTCTCTAACCCTCTTCTCATTCTCGTTACTTTTTTCTTTTCTTCTTCAAAAAATCAGTCTAGGTAGGCTATATAGACATCTTTATGAGAAATAGGCATAGGAGGCCCTGAACACTAAAAAAACTGACTTGGCTAGACCGGGCTTAAGCAAAATAAAAGAAACATGCTGATTAGAGAAAGGATGACTAATGTTGCATTAGGAGGGGTTTACGCAGACCACTAATTGGTCTATACAACCTCTTTTGATATAGAACAACTATGTTTTTCACCTTCCTCACCATCCATTTTCTTCTTTCTTTAGGATTTCTTAAGGATGTCTTGTGAGCTCTATTGGCAACATAGGGATAGGTTTTATCGCCTAGGATCCTATTCATTCAAATAAAAATGTAATGATCGAGTTAAGGGTTACTTTTTTAAAAAAAATTAATGATTCTATGCTTCTAATCTCTTCTTCTACATTCCTCTACACTTTCTTGTGGGTTATACATTCTGTTTGACCATTTTGGTAATGACTAGGAAAGCAATTCATCATCCCTATGTTCTAAAGAGCCTTGTAATTTCTTATTATACTTATGGTTATTGTTATGCTTTAATCTTTCATCACCATGGAGGATTGACTAGCTACCTAGCTAGTTCATTCCATTCATTTTCTTAAAGATGGTTATTTTGATTACAATTTGGGAGAAAGATAAACTCTTTGTGACTCCCATTGTGTTACATATTATTCTTAGTAGGTAGTATGTAATATATGTATCATTTGGCCTTTCAAGCTTTAATCTTAATCACTTTGACATCCTAGCCTTTCATATGGTTAGTGGTATGTTTTTTGGGATGCTTAAACTCCTTAATAGCATTATGGAGGGAGGATTCAATAGTCCCAGGATCCCATACATTGATTTGGTACCTTGCACAAGGCTTCTAACATCCTCTAAAATACATTTGCATGTTATGTCTATTTTATGTCTCATTTTCCATGCTCATATGTTTTATATGTTCTTCTTATTATTTCAAATGATGTTGGGATTATATTGATTTTAGACTTAGAAACATAATTGTGTACCCTTAACTTAGAAACATAATTGTGTACCCTTAACTTAGAAAAGATCTAGTAAGACTTTTGCATAGGTGCATTTCATTAGGTGTTACTTTGTTATTTTACTTTCTTAATCGCAACTAACTCATTTGGTTTTGTGTGTAGATGGCCACATGCTTATGTGGTAATCTTTATTATACATGTTTTTGGTTGATTATGCATGACTTCCCCTATTTGAATATGGTTATGTCTCCATCCTCATGATGAATGTGTGTAATGATTTGAAGATGACATGCTTTATTGAGATATACTAAAAACATGCTTAGGGGCAATAATCAAATGAACTAGTAATGAGGCTCAAATCGTAAATGTGACTAAAGATGCTTGAAGGCCAGATCTCTTAGTCTGGGAGTGTTAGGGATGCCAAACCTTTTTCCCAAGTCATACCCAATTCTTAAACTCAATCTTTAATATGGTGAAGAAGGATTAGGCCTTCTAAATAACTTAAGTAGGCTTAAAATTTTTCCTTGCCTTGATTATTGTCCCGACCAAAGTAGGGTGACTACTCCACATTCCAAGTAGTAATGATACCAATGCATTAACCTACCTTGGTCTACTATTGACCATAACTTTGAAAAAAATGGCTTTTATCTTGCATGAGGCATAAAAGATTCCCCGTTGATCTAATTCTCATGCCATGATTAGAGGTTATTACCCATGAAGGACCTCGTCCTCTTGATCCCCAATGATTGATTAAAGATAGAAGTCATGAGGAAGATGTCACTAGTTCTAGCACAACCTTGAAATTAATGGCGCTCATAGTGGTGACTCCATTAGGGACTCGAATTGACTTTGCTTTCAATCCCTAGTTCATTTTTACCATTTTATTGGTAAATCCATTTCATTCATCTAGCTTTCACCCTTTATCACATGCACTATGCCTACCCTTAGATGAATTGATAGATTTTTCAAGCTTGAGACTTAAGCACCATTTGGGCTTAGGAGATAGTGAGTGGGGTTCATCACTCATGAGCTAAGTACCTTTGGGTATGTCAAATGAGGAATTTACAACAATTGTCCCCCAAGCTTATGGGAGCCATCAACTATAATAACCATATCAACCACCAAACGCATGTAGGAGCTATTAGCACCTTGAAATAGGATTATGAGCATATGATTTTGGGCCCTGAGGCGTAAGTGCAATGATGTAAACTATTGAAATTATTCCCTAAGGATGTAAAGGAAAGTTGCAAAGGAAGAAGAGCAAAGGCCTAAGGAAGCCTTAGATTATTCTTTAAACCAAGCCTAAGCCCAACTCACCAATTTGCCAGCCATTCTTTAAATGGTGATAAAACTAACTAAATTGGTTGTACAACCATGTACTTAGCTATACAACCAAATATAAAACCCTAGGCAGAAGAAGGTTCTGGAACCTTACACCTTAATAATCCTTTGGCTATATAGCCAACTTAGTGGTGTGTATAACCAACCTTTTGGTTGTACAAACCACTATTAAACCCTAATTCTAGAAGCTTCACGATCCTTATCTATTGTGGGTCATGAATGAAATGAAACTAGAGCTTTCCTAGCTCTAGTGCACCCCTCTCCATGTATAAATACCACCATTAATAAAGAGGGAGGGAAAGGCTTAGAAAATCTTAAAGTTACTCTATAAAATTTTTGCCATAAATGCTCCTAAGCACATAAACTAAAACCTTAGCACATTCAATCTAAGATCCAAGGTGGTTCCTTAAGTTTAGTAACTCTCATTTGCATAAAAATCCTTACATTTTGGAGGATTAATCACATTATGGTGCCTTTAAGGCAAAATAACAATAATAGGCATCCTAGTTCCCCTATAAACCCGTCTCCTTCTTCCCTTTTTCTTCTTCATTTTATTATTGAAACACCAAGTGTTTTTGGGTTGTGGCCTATAATGGTTTTTATAAACCATTTAGAAGGTTATACAAATAACTTAATAGCATATACAACCCTTTTTGACTAAGGACAAATTGTAAAAATAATCTTTTTTTCCATTCGAGTCCTACTCTTTTCTATGGTTTCTTAAAGTATCTTGGGAGCTCAAATGGTAGAGTATAGGGTAGGCCTCATGGTCTAGGACCCATATTCCTTCAAAGAATGAGCTATAATCAAGATTTTAACCTTATTTTTTTAAGTTTATTACTTTTAGCTTTGATCTTTTCATGTATTCTTTTTGTTTTACCTTAAGTATTCTATTTTATAAGCTTTGGTTGTGATTAAAAGTGGGATTGCAACTCCTTATGTCCTCATGAACTTGTTATTTATTTATGATTCATAGTTTAGTTGTTTATTTCATTTATTCTAACTAAGAGGAGGGGTTGCAACCTTCTTTACTTGTATATTCCTTCTCTTCTTATTTTGGGTGATAATATGATTGACCTTAAGGAGAAAGATAAATTCTTGATGATCCCCATTATGTTATATCTCATGTTTGTTATTTTATACAGGCCTTATGATAGTTTTTTCTTCATTAACATCCTAGCCTCTAAAATGGTTAGTGGTGTTCTTAAATGCTTATCTCTTTAGGAGCTATACAAAGGAAGGTTCAATAACCTTGGGATCCATTTAGTCAAAACTTTGTCCAAGACCTTTAACATCCTAATAATGAATTTGCATATCATGTTTATTCTCCATGACACTCGTATTTATATTTTATTTATTATTATTCATTCTATGATTCATGTGGTGTTAGGATTGTATTGACTTTAAACTTAGAATATTTTAGGTTCCCTTGACTTAGAGGAGATTTAGTGAGCCTCTTTCACTTAGGTATGTTTCCTTTTTATTTTGTTCCATCCCTTTTGATGACCACAAGCTTGTTTGCCTTTCTTATATGGTGTTTTAGATTATGCATGATTATGGTTATTTGATATGCATGACCTTCCCATTTGACATTGAAAGGACAAAATGATAAAAAGTGAACCAAAGATGCTCAAAGGTTGGATCCTTAAATTCGAGTAGTTTTGGGGTGCCTAACCTCTTCCCCAGTCATACCCTCAATTTTCAAATTTGATCTCTAATAGGGTGAAGACAAAGACAAATTGAAACTTTTAAATGACTTAGTTAGGTTTATAATTTGTCCTTTCATAGATTAGTGTCCTTACCAAAGTTAGGTAGTGACTCTACTCTCCCAAGGGATGATCTGAATGTATTATGCCACCTTAGTCCCTATTGACTATAAATTGAAAAATGGCTTCACTCTTGCATGAGGCCTAAAAGGATTCCCTATTAATCCAAACATAAGCCATTATTTGGGGTTAATACCAATGTATAACCCCCTTCCTCTCGATCTCCCATTAATCAATAAAAGGTAGGAGTCGCAAATAAAATTCTACTAATTCAAGTATAATTATGGTGCTCATAATGGAAACTATATTAGGGACTTGAAATTGACTTTACATTCAATCTTTGGTTTACATTTTACCATATTATCTTTGTCATTGGTTAATCCATTGCGTTCATTTAGCCTCCACATTTTACCACATGCATTAAGTCCGCCTTTAGATAAATTGATGGATTTTTAAACTTGAGACTTAAGCTCCATTTGAGCTTAGGAGGTGATGAGGAGTGTTCATCGCTCAGAAGCTAAGTACCTTTAGGTATATCAAATAGGGGGAGGGGTTTACAACAATTGATCCCAAAGCTTTTAGGAGCTATAAACTATAACAACCATCTAAACCACTAGGCACATGTAAGAGCCAATAACACCTTGGAATATGATTCCCTCTTATTTGCATTTCTTCCTTAAAAAAAGGGTTAACATCCCTAAAGAACATGGTTAGACATCCCCACTATAAATTTTGTGTTACCCCATCCCCTTTGATATAAATATCCCTCATGTAAATATAATATTATCCAATTCCCCTTTGATGTAATTATCCCACTTGCAAATGCTCCTAATTCATATGTAAATACTTAAGTACATTCATTGCTTCCATTGTTAAAGGGATTTTGTTTACTTGTATATTTCCTATAAGTAATGTAAAAAGTTTTCATTTATGTTGATGTTCCCATTTATTATTTGATTAGTTGTTGTGTACATGTGTTTTTTTGGAACCTCAAACCTTTTAGGTTTGAGGTGAACTTGCATATTCTCTACCCAAGATTGTAGAAGAATAAGACCCCACCAAGGAAAGACGCTTTAAAACCTATATATGAGAGGAATAAGGTTAGAAGGATCTTTTGCAATAATGTATGTAATTCATGAATACATGTTTTTGTTATCTTATTAATGCATCATACTAATAACCCTTAGTTTGCATCCATTATAACTATTCCTTATAAAAAAGAAGGGCAATCGACTAGTTATGAATGATAAGATACCTAGATTGATTAAAAAATTAAAATTAATCACGAAACGAACTGTATTGCATGAGATCATATAGAGGATAAGGGTTGACCTAAGACATACCATGAAAGAAAGAATTATTGAGGAGGCGAATAAATGCCTCAATGAAATTTTGAAGAAGACCAATGCATCTATTAGTAGGACTGATTAGGGGAAAGTGCCTATAGAGGCACCTTAGCCTATGGTAATTGATGACAATTTGTTTAGGATAAAGAAGTACCGTGAAAGTAAGTTGGCAAAAGAGGTAGAAAGCAATACCATAATTTTTTATAAGCTTATGAAAAGTGAGAAGGAAAGCACTCAGTTTGACTATTTTTTAAATAATTGGAAAAGATCTAAAAGACACTTGACACTAAAAGGTCTGGAGAGAGAAACCGACACTGAAGAGCTACTTGCTCACAAACTTGAGAAACTTTTGATTAATTTTTAAATGTTCGAGCTCCTAAAATTTACAGGAACTTAGAATACAAAGAATTACATTCATTCATATGTATTGGTTATGAAAGCATTTGAGGTACCAATAAACATTATGCTAGAACTTTGAGTTATCATTAAAAGGCTCATAAAAAACTTGGTATTTTAACCAGCTAAGGATTATAAGAAAATATTGAAAGAAATTAATAAAGGCTTTTGAAAAGCATTGTGCTTATAACTCAGACCTAGAGGTTATTCTATAAGACATAGAGGTTACTTTGCAAGACCTAAATCCATCAAAATAACAATATAGAGAAGGTTTTAGTGACTATTTAAGGAGATGGAAAAAGATGGTCTCTGAAGCAACCGTTAGACTAATTGAAAGAGAGCAAGTCTAAATGATTTTTAGAGGAGCTCTGCCCGACATAAGCACTTGGATTAAAGGCATATTGGTGTGTTATTTTAAGGATCTTAGAAAAGCTAGCTTGCAAGCTAAGGAATTGAAATATGAATAAAAAAGGCAATATGGTGGAAGGAGAAGTGCACCATCTTAAGCTCAATGAAAAGGAAACAAGATAGTTGATGTAAATGCAGCAAGGGCCCTATGATAGTATACTGATTTAGGAATACCTTTATCTAAGGCCTTTGAGATATTATAAAAGAAAGGTGTTAAAACCACTGACACTAGGGCCACTTCCTAATCCTTTACCAAAAGGGTATGATGCAAAGCTTATTATGCCTTCCACCAAGGCATTGGGCATAATGTAAATGATTGTTATAAATTAAGTCATGAGATCCAGGATATCATTGACAATATGATTATTATTCCACCAAACTCTGAAAGACTAAGCATAAGGGGGAATCCACTCTCGAATTATTACAATGTCCCACCATTGAACCAAAGAAGTTCATAGTTGATTCTAAGATTCTTGAGGAGGTTATGATAGTTGCCTTTGAGGAGGTGACTTCCGTGAACATTGTAGTTGTTGTTTGCTCCCTTAACTTATAAGAAAGTTTAGATGAGGAGACAAAAAAGGTGAAAAGGAAAAGAATAATCAAACTATAGGAGAAGAGTGATAAAGATAAAAAGGAGGAACACGTGAATCATGTGATAGAAATAAAAAGTACTATTAGATAGGGAGGCCCCTAAAAAGCTTATGGTAGAGAAAGAAGTGAACATGCCTAAGGTGAAAACAAAAGAGGAAGAGAATCCCATTTTAAGACAATTGAAGAAAATACCAACTCAGATCAATGTGTGATAATTATTTACAACTTCCCAAGAGAGTAAGAGCGTAATGGTTAAAGCTTTGTCAAGCTTGATCATCTCTAAGGAAGTGACATTAAGGGTATTGATGCCCTAGTTACCATCAAAGGAAAATCACTTTTTTAGATGAAGATCTACCATCTAAAGAAATAAATTGTAATTGGCTTTATTCATTCGAGCTAAGGTGAAGGGGAGGAGAACTATGTGTATCATGGTTGATAATGGATCTGGAATTAATATTTGCCTTCTAAAGTTATTGCATAAGTTTGAGGTGTTAGAGAAGGATTTAGAAACGTCAAACAACATTTTCTGAGCTTATGATGATGGTAAAAGTCCAACAGTTGATGTGTTTAAGATAATGTTAAAGATCAAAATCATGGAAATGATGGCAAAATTCATGGTGATAGACATCTCCATTACTGTTTCATTGCTCCTATTAAGGCCATAGTATCACCCATTAGAAGGAGTACCATAAACAATGCATCAGAAGGTTAAGATCCATTACAAAGGTAGGATAGTTACTATCTATGTAGAAGTTGGAGAGATTGTGTCAACATTGAATATAATTATCTTGCATCTTAGAGGTTTCCAAGTAGTTGGGGTTATAGATAAGTGGGTTGATCTAAAAGTGATGGGCATCATGAAAAATATGAATTTTGTTTTGAGGCAAGGACTAGGAAAGAACTTTAAAAGTATGTTGGAATTCCTAAAAATTCCTACTAAGACCATCAAACGAGGATTGTATTACCATGGAAAGGAAGAAAGGCTAGAGATAAGAGATTTGCATGGTCGTTTGTTTGATTGCTTTGTTAGGGAAGGAGAGATGATTAGAGAGGTTAAAGAGCCAACCATAGATGAAGATAAGAAACATGAGGAAAAAGGATTATTTAGATGTTCTTGAGAAGGCATTTTTTTAATATAAGTTAGAGAAATAGGCTATTTGAACTATCAGGATTCACCAAGTGAAAAAGGTGAGAACAAGAAAAAAAAGAAGAAGGGCAAGCATATTGTAGAGGTAGGGGATACTCAAAAATCAAGCTAGCCTATGATTTTTTATGGTCTTCAGACTATTTGGTCGAGGAATGACCAATGAAAATTCTTTGATGAAGAGTACTAGCAATATTTGGAGGATATACACTTTTGGGCAACAGGTGAAGACCTCAAGAAGAAGAAGTATGGAATGGTAAATTAAAATGCACCCCTTATAAATCTAGAATGGAGGTATACTAGGTTATGTAAGTTTATTGAAAGGGCATACATAAAAATGACCTTAGTAGATATTGAAAACATGATTATGAGTTCCATTGAAGATGTAAGTGATGGAATATAAGGTTAGGAGACTGATATTAAATAGAATGTGTTGGATGGGGTGGCGCTTTGGGAAATGTTTATGAAGATTGAGCTAGGAGACAATAAGATGAAGTAAGATTTTGAGAGAGTGGTGAAGGGCATGGCTAGTATAGAAATTGAGAAAGAAGTGGGCTCTGAACATATCAATGATGTGAATGCTACTCGAGCAATTGAAGAGAAAAAAGCTGAAGAGGAAAAGAAGACATCAAGGGACTTCTGCCAACCAACCAAAAGAAGTTGTTTTTTTATACCTCTAATATTCTTGGTTTTAGACATTTTTTAAGATGATAATGTATTTATTTCAAAGTTTGAGGCAATGAATGACAAATTTGCTTACTTATGTGATGTGTTTCCTGATGCTAGTATTCATAACATGCATTATTTAATGAGCATATTTAATATCAATTTCATGAACACAACTACATTTAATCTTGGCACATAGAAGAATCTAAAAATCTTGCTTATTACTAATGGTGTCACACTAAAGGAATGAAGGAAGTTTGAACGACTACTCAAAAATATTGGAGGGTCTTCACTTGGTCATATAAGGATATGCCAGGGGTTGATTGATGGATAGCTAAGCATAGGATTTCGTCTTACTCTCATATGTGGTAGATAAAACAAAAGCTCAAAAAATTAGACTAAAGTGGACTCAGTTGGTCAAGGAAGAGATGGAAAATTAGTTGAAAGCTAAATTTCTAAAAATACTTGATTACTTTGAATGGTTAGACAATATAGTACTAATGTCAAAGAACGATGGGAGAGTACAAATTTGTGTGGATTATAGAGACTTGAAGAAGGCTTACCCCAAAGATGATTTCCCTTTGCCTCACATTGATGTAGTAATCGATAATGTTGGGACATTTGTTATGTACTCCATCATATACGGGTTTTCAAGCTACAATTAAATTCTTATAGTTATTACAAATAAGGTAAAGATAGCCTTCATCATAGAGTTGGGGATGTATTATTACAAGATCCCATTTGGATTGAAGAATGTGAAGGCAACACACCAAGGAATGGTGACTACTTTGTTCCATGACTTAATCCATAAGGAAGTAGAGGTGCACATGGATGATATGATAATAAAGCCAGAGACAAGGCTAGGATACTTTGAAACCTTAGAAAATTTATTGAAAAGAGTTGACCAATACAACTTGAGGCTAAATCCTAGGAAGTGTATGTTTGGGGTCGCATCTAGTAAATTATTAGGACATATGGTGAGCGAGAGGGGTATTGAAGCGAATCTAGACAAGGTAAAGGTCATTCAAGATATGCTTAAGCTAAAGACAAAAAAGGAAGTTAGAGATTTCTTCGGCTCCCTCTAATAAATTAGTTGGTTCATAACCAAGGTCACTCCCATCTGTGAGCTAATTTTCAAATTATTAGGGAGAGACCAACCAGTGAAGTGGAATGAATAGTGTCAGAGGGCCATTGACAAGATAAAAGAATATCCAAGTAACCTACTAGTGCTAAAAATCCTAAAATCGAGGAAGCCATTATCTTATGTCTGATAGTGAAAGAGAGTTGTATGGGGGTAATGTTGGGACAAGAGGATGAGGTAAGGAATAAGCATATTGTGTATTACCTTAGTAAGAAACTACTACCTTATGAGGAGAGGTATAATAGATAGAGAAGACATACTTGGCGTTGGTATGGGTTATAAAAAGTTGACGCACTACTTCTAATCATACTTTATATAAGTGGTTTTAAATCTTGGCTTAATCAAGTATTTAGACAAAGCTTATTGGCTTAGTGCACCAAAAAGGGGGGTTGAATTAGTGGCTGATTAAAAATTAAAAAGAAGGTTAAGGTGTTTAGGAAGTCAAGAAGGAGAAGAGAAAAATCAACACAAGAAGTTTATAATGGTTTGGGTGTTAACAAACCCTACGTTTATTCCCCAATTCTTCACAATTAGGTATTTCACTCAATTAAACTGGTGGACACCTAACCTATACAACTTATGTTGTATGGCTCACATAAAACCCTTACAACTTGTGCTCTTAGGCTCATACAAAAACCTCTCACAAGTGTTTTAGATAGGCTCACACTTCAACCTCTTATAAGAGTTTTAGATGTTAGGCTAACTCTCAACCTACTTACAAAGGTGTTTATTGCTCACACCAAATAATCAACAACACGCAAAAAAATGTAAGAAGAATGAGTAGCAAATTTGCAAGAGTTTGGTTACAATAAATTGAATTCTCTTGCATTTACATCAGTTTGGTGGAGTTTTTATAGCCCACGTCCACCAAAGAGACGTTACTCAAAAACTATCCCAAAATCTCTAAGTTGTGTTTGGTAGATTTTACATTAAATACTTGTCAAATAGAAGTTGCAGTCACTACTTGTATTTTGTAGTTACAAATTTCCAATTTGCACTAGGCTAAAAATCGCGATAAAAAACCCTATTCTGTGTCTAATGACTAGTCCATGTGTCCTTGACCCATTGGTTGTCCAAAAAATATAGTCATTGTGTTCAACCAACTACTTAAAAGTTGTGGTCGCTATTAAACTTTCTCTTAGGCGTGACTCAAACTGTAAATTCTTTTGTCTGTTAAGGAGACAATACTTTGTTGAGTCGCAGTCAAGACCAATTATTCACCATTACGATTTTTGATTTCCAACGGTTGCCTTAAACACTTAGCATGGTATGGCTATGGCTTTGGTTCCCTCCTTTATTACTATGAAATTCATAGTTGTTACCTCTGACGCGAGTGACACTGCAAATTCCTCTGTGAATCAAGCATGCTCCCTTCGGCTAAGTCACGACTGTGAATTCTTCTGGCCTAGCTCCATCCATCCTCAAAGCAAGCTTTTAGTCACGATTTAGGAGATACTGATCATGAATTTAGATGTTCTTCTTAAAGATTGAGATTTTGACTTCCATCCAACTTCTAGTGAAAATAAATCTTATAAACTTTAAAATAACACTTAAAGCATTAAAATTGATCAATCTTCATTGTCAAGATCAAAAGAGGCTTATGACATAGGTTTCACCAACCCAGTCCAACAATCTCCCCCTTTTTGATTTTGAGAACTTAGATTAATCTTAAAGATAGATAAATGTGTGAGTTGTGAAGTTGCGATGGTCAATGATAAGATAATCAAAGGATTCGAGTCAATGACCAAATAATTCTAAGTATTCTAAGTTTGAACTTGCTCACCCTCAATTTATACTATTCTTATGTACATTACTTATTTTCTTCAATGCTATTCTCTCCCTTTTTGGCAAGATCAAAAAGAGGGTAAAGATTTAAAAAGTAAGAGAGATGCATAAATTGAGATAGAGTAATCATAGAAAGCAAAACAACAAAGATAACATATAAGTTGTAATCACATAATATTTGAGATAATGAATTGCAAAACAAACACATTTATTTATTTAATAATCTATGGGTTCAACAACTTTACATCAAGAACTTAAAAATGAAAATAGAAAAAGAAATCCTAAACCCAAAATAAAAGATGGGAGAACTGTCATAGTCTCCAAAATCGTCCATAGCTTCATTTTCTCCTTTACCTTCAGCTTCATCACCCTCCTCAACCTCTTATTGGCCTCCTCTTTCGATGTGTCCTCCTAATCATCAAAGTATGGGAGATGGTAGGGAGGAGCACATACTTTCTCCTGTAAGTCCACCCAATCACTGTGTATGTGGGAGAGGAGGAGAAATCATCTTTTAAGCATCTCCATCATCTTGTCTAATTTCCTATTTATGAAGGCAAGAAAGATTTTAGTTTTAGGTTTTAGTTGGGGATGAAGAACAAATTGGGCTCCTTCTTTAATGATAAATCCTTTTCTTTTAGAGGCTTAGGAGGACTTTATTTTCTTAGCTCCAAAAGCACCCAAAGTGCATGTGTAGGAATTAGGGTGAATGGCTTTAACATTGATGAGGTAGGATAGGTATAGAAAATTTTATGAAAGGAGAAGCTTCTTAGTGAGGAATTTTTCATTTTCCTCATTAAGAGCAATGTAACGACCATATTCATTTGACAGAACTGATATGGCTCTGATACCAATAACTGTAACAGCCGTATTCATTTACATAACTCATATCATTCATGTTCAAAATACATATGCATAAAGGTTTTATCCATCCTACACACAATCAA